>JANHFP010009666.1:334317-344837 GCA_032468135.1 Calamaria suluensis
GAATTCTCCAGCCAGCAGAGTTGAAGTCCACAAGTCTTAAAGCTGCCAAGTTTGGGAACCTCTGATATAGACAATGAGCAGCTTTTATCTTTGAAGTCAAAGAAATATACGGCTTAACAAATAACTAATCAATAACAAACTGTGCCCTAGGTGGCTGCATTATTCCTGTATTAGCACCCAAAACTATTGCTAAGAGGTTATATACCCATGATGGCGAACTTATCACACGAGTGCCAGAGGTGGCAAACAGAGTCTTCTCTGTGGGCATGCATGCCATTGCCAGCTGCTCTTCTGGTTTCCAGCATATGCCTGCATGCCAGTCCGTTGGTCTTCGAGCGTGCCAGAGCGCCAGAAACCCGAAGACCTGCTGGCCCATGTGCATGCGCACCGACCAACTGGTCTTCAAGTTTCTGGTGCTCATTCCAGTTTGGGCACTCAGTGCCAAAAAGGTTCACCATCACTGTTATATACTATAAAGGGCAATTTGCCAGCAATTCTATAAAAGAAGAAAACAGATCTGTAAGCACCAATGAATATTTTTGCGGACAAGATGCCAACTTGATTCAGCTCCATTAAAAATATATCAAATTATATCCTCACAACTAAAAGAAAACTTTCTGCATTAGAAAGTATCAACTATGGATGAATCTAGTTTAGTTTTATCTATCCAACTTGGCAGCAGCTCTCAAACACTATAGGCCAAATCTAATTGCTAACACTATTTGATTAGCTAAAATGGGAATTGACCCTACCATCGACTGAATGCCAACCCTAAGTACATTTACTGAACAGGAATTTGATCTGTGTTTGTGTAGCTTGGTTATTTCATAGCTGCTACTTTGAAGAGTAATCTGATGAACCAAAAATAAATCATAAGCAATTAAAGCAGCTGCAGTGGGTGAGAGGGAACAATAGAATGCCATATAAATGCAGCAGAAAAATAATTCAAATCTGTTTAAGTGGAGGGGGAAGAGTTTTTATTTAATATCAAAGCAGCAGAGTGTGATGAAATGGTTCAAACAGCAATTTAGAGTGTGCCAATTCTCAATTACTCACCTAGTGCAAGATTTTTCACATGGTTTTCAATTACTAGAATTTTTATTGGCTAAGGAATTCTGGGAGTTGAAATCCATGTCTCTTAAAGTTGCCAAGATTGGGAAACACTGACCAAGAGTAAATACACAAATTAAATTTTAAATTATTTTTTTGCAAATGGACATTCCGTATTGCAGCTTACAATAGAGCAATCAGGCAAATATATATGTCCCAGGATAATGTTGCAGGATCTAATCTGGATTGGTCACCAGAGGTTTTGTCTTCCAAGCTTTCGGACTCATGCTGGAGCCCATTTTCAAAAAGAGAGAAGTTCCCTGAAGATGGGCTCCAGCACAAGTCCAAAAGCTCAGAAGACAAAACAGACCCAGATTGGAACCGGCAATGCTAACAAATTCTAGGTATAATTTCTCAGATGGAAACTGACTTCTTTAACAAATGAATTGTTATCCAATTCATACAAAGTCTCAGATGAGAAATTCAACATTTAAAGTATGGACTGACCCTAAATCATTACATACAGACAGAATACGCTAGGCTAAAAAAATAGTCAGTTGGGCAGGCCCATTTGAAAAAGTTCAAAAACTCCCCTTTATCAGGTCCAACAAAGATTGCATATTAATGGAAAGGGTTTTTCAACCTTTTTTTTTACAATTTCTGCTATTTTGAGATGTTTTAGTTTTGTCTCAAAAAATATAATTATACAAGCTTGCTTAATAAAAGAAAAAAAAGGAATGAATTATTTTGAACTTTGTACGTAACAACTGACTAATGGTGGAAAATATATAGATTTATTCTTCCACATGACTGTGTGGGTAGTAAGCTCAGTCAAGTAAATACAAGTTTTATAAGAACATTACTGTTTGCTTTAATTCCCAGTGTGGAATATACTGCCTAAACATTTTGCAGTGAAGCACCCAATGAAACCAATAATCAGTCCTGCTGGATGTTACACAAACCATCCATTCCTTTGGCAGACTTGATTTTCTATAACTTGCAAGACTGAAAACACTGAATTTATCAGCTCTATCTTTCAAACTATTAGTTTGTATTAGTTTGTGGAATGAACCATACTTTAGTGCATGGTTTAAGCAGTAAACATGATATATTTTAGTAAAAGTACGATAAATCCAAAGGTAGCAAGATCTCCAATAACAGGCAGTAACAATATATCCAGAAAATACTTTTTAAAATGTGAAGGGTAGTTTCATTCTTAAACTTACATACACACAGAGAGACATTCAGACTCACCAAATGGCAAGCAACAAACAAAAGAAAATATCAAAAAAGGAGCTGACTACATTTTCAAATCTTTTTGAGAATTTGGGGAGGGGGTGATTTCCATTTCTTCTTGGCTAAAGAAATACATTATAATTAAAAATCACATTCACATCTTTAAAACATATTCTTCTTCCCAAAAACACATTAACAAATGTATGGGTATTAAACAAAATAATGGAACAAATCCATATTATACTATTAAACTGTGTATTTTATAGTATGTACTTAAAGCATAAAGAAGTTGTCAACTAATCTCAAAAGCATTCTCGCAGGAGTTAATTTAATATGAAAAAGTATGTTTTTGAATTAGTCTCAGATTGATGGAAAACGTATTTATTTTTATTTATTTTTTTTAAAAAAACTGATTTATGTGAGGAATTCCAACTGTTATTTTGAATCTCTTGCATATTACTGATATCCATCTTAATGATATTCTTTTATTGTCTGTTAAAAATATTATAAACTGAGAACCATCCAAAGCACATTTTCATACTTGATAGCAATTCAGAAATTTTAAACAGTTTGCTGATAATGCTAGTAGACCTAACTGTGTACTTGTGTCAAGCATAGTATCATTGGATGTTTGGTTTTTAGAACACTTGTTGATAAAACCGCTGTCTCAAAAAGAGATGATAGAACAGAAAGCAGTATGAACTACCTTTATAAAATAGCAACTTTAACTTACAACCATTTATTTAAGTGACTACTGAAAGTTACCACAGCACTGAAAAAAAAATGACTTATGACCATTTTTCACACAACCACTGCAGCATCCTCATGATCCCATGATCAAAATCCAGACACTGGCTCATATTTATGACGGTTGCAGTGTCCCAGGGTCATGTGATCACTTTTTGTGACATTCAGACAAGCAAAATCATGAGAAAGCCAGATTTACTTAATCATCATGTTACTAACTTAACAACTGTAGTGAGTCACTTAACAATTGTGGAAAGAAAGGTCGTAAAATGGCACAAAATGCACTTAACATCTTATTTAGCAAAAGAAATTTGGGCTCCATTGTGGTTGTGAGTGGAAGACTATTAGTAAAGAGCAATACTTACTTTCTACAAATAAATATTTCAGAGTGCCTGAATAAAAAATTCCGATGGACAGGCAAGAGAAGGCATTTTAATTCAACACTGTTCTCTTTCCTTCTTTTATTTTAAACAAAAAAAACACAACCCTTTTTCCAACATACTGTTGAAGGGCTGGAATTTTAATCTTGTCCCATGAAGGCATGATCAGTAAAGGCTAGGTACATTAATGCTGGCTCATAAAAGAATCTCAGGTAAAATTATGCTTTAAGTTGCTTTGAGTTTGTAGATGAGACCAAGCTGGCAGGAATAGTCAACATACCTAGAAGATAGGTTTAAGATACAGAAGGTTCTGGTCAGATGTGAACATTGGGTCCTATATAAAAAGATTAAATTCAATAGTGAAAAAAGTAATGGTCTACATTTAGGCAAGAAAAACCAAATGTACAGGTACATCAGGTGGTACCTGATTCACTATTAGTAACTGTGAGAGGGATCTTGGAACTTGGAGTCCTAGCGGACAATCACTTAAATATGAGCCAGCAGTGTGCAGCAGCTGCCAAAAAAAGCCAACACAGTTCTGAGCTGCATAAACAGAGGGAAAGAATCAAGATCATGTGAAGTGTTAATACCACTTTATAATGCACTTTATAAGGCCACACTTGGAATACTGCAGTTTTGATTGCCACGAAGTGAAAAAGATGTTGAGACTCTAGAAAGAATACAGAAAACAGCAACAGAGATGATTAGGGAACTCGAGGCTAAAACATATAAATAATAGTTGTTGGAATTAGTATGTCTAAGTGTAATGAAAAGAAGGACTAGGGAAGGTGATATGATAACAGTGTTCCAACATCTAAGGGGTTGCCACAAAGAAGAGGGAGCTATTCCCCAAAGCATCTGAAGGCAGGACATGAAGCAATGGATAGAAATTAAACAAGGAGAGAAGCAACCTAGAACTAAGAATAAATTTCCTGACAGTGAGAACAATTAATCAATGGAACAACTTGCCTCCAGAAGTTGTGAATGCTCCAACACTGGAAGTTTTTAAGAAGACACTGAACAACTATTTATCTGAAATAGCACAGTGTTTCCCGCCCGAGCACTGAGGTTGGACTGGAAAACCTCCAAGGTCTCTTCCAACCCTGTTATTCCATTATTCTGCTTCATAAAAAATATTACTCGTTAAGTAGAAGCTTTTAACAAAGAATCAGCAAGGCAATAACTTAAGATCAGATAAATTGAAAGCTTGTTGGCAGAAGCTAAACCATATACAAAGATCACCTCTGGAGCTTGCTAGAAACTATGAAAGGCATAGACCGCAAAGTAGAGGCAAAGAATTGGTTTGAAAAGTTTCACAGGTATTGGTTGCTAAGAAGTAACACAATATTTAGCTTACAACTACGGGCATAAATCCAGGCAAGGGTCCAGAGATGAACAAAAGTCCTCTTTAAGTATTTAAATGAGCAATTTTGAGATTGCATTAAATACATTATAAATATTTTATAGCGCATGCAACTGTGTGTACAAACTGCATGTGCACAAACCAAGGAGTGAAATTGCAACCTTGTACTTCTGTGTAAGAAAGTATAAAAACCTGAATGGCACTTACATCTCCTTTTGAAATGGAGTTTTGGGGCATCCACTTTGTTCCTGCAGAAAAATTAAGTGGTTTGTGGCAATCCCTGTACACTAACCATACTAACCAATTAAAAATTAGAAGATTTAGCTTTTCTTGGTACAACTTTTGTTACCTAATAGTTATCTAAAATGTGAGAATACAATTGTGCTTTAATTTTTATACAGTTTTCTGAAGCTATAAAACTGGCATTTTAATGTACAATCCTACCCCCAACATTTTTACTCTATAGCAACAGCTATTAATGTAAATGAATGTATGTACAATCACAATGCTGTACGTGGGGTTATAAAAATAAGTATCAAAGCTGAATCAAAATGTGCACCTGGCATTGTCATGATGATGTTCAACTTTTTATCTATGTTTAAAAGAAAAAAACTCCCTGAAAGAATCATAAAAAGAAAAAATATATAAGCCTAACATTAGAAGCAGACATAAGTACAGGATATAAGCAGGACAACAAATGAATGAATTCTTATTTGGCAAGTTCAATTCTGTTATTTAGAGAACACTATCATTGAAAAATTAGATCATCTTGATCTCTCTAGAGATGCAATGAACTTTGAAATACTGTACATCCAAGATATTACTGATTAGCAATTATTTTTAGAACATATAATAAGATTATACAAAGCAGAGAAGAGAGTGTGCAGACACTTTTTGTTTACCCTCTTCAGTAAACTAAACCCTGAAGCCATACATAAGGAGAATAATGACCACCCAGTAATTTGGTAATATAAATTAAGTGAGCTGCCATTATTTATTTTATTTACCAAATTTAGACAGTGCCTATCTCACTCTCAAAAAGGCTCTGGGCAAATTACAAATAAAAGTATAAAAGCCATATAAAGTTCAGTGGGAGCAAAGTAGAAACACAGATAAAACTAAAAAACTAAAAGATAGGAAAGCCTTCAAGGCACTAATCAACCCCAGGATTGTATACCCCTCTTCAAGCCTCACCTTAGTTGGAATAGCTAGGTCTTCACACTGTTTTGAAAGGCCAGGCTCAACTCATTTTGGGGTAAGGATGTTCCATAGATCAAGGGCAATGACAGAAAAGGTTCTCTTCCTGGACTCTCCCAATCAAATTCCACAAGGTCCATAACATAACATACCTTTCCTGTCCGATCAGATGGGATAAGCTGATGTGATGCAGGTAAGACTGTTCCTCGGGTAACCTGGCCCTGTGCCATGTAGGATTTTAAATGTAACACCTTGAATTGGACCCAGAAGCAAACTGGCATCCAATATAGTTCACACAGCAAAAGTGTTACATGTGCCATACTTCAGGCACCCAAAAATTGTGGTTGTATAAGCTGTTGCTTCCAAATACTCTTCAAGGATAGTCCCATGTTGTACTAGTCCATTTTGCAAGGTGTGAGTGACTGAGAGAGGACCTCCCACTCCAGGAGAATAACTAGTGCAAAACACAAAGTTGAGCAAAGGCTACAACTTGCACCTGGGTTGAGGAGGAACTCCAGATTATGCACCAGGCCTGTCTGGAGCAGTGAGACTCCATCCAAGACCAAAGATGAAAAAATCTCAGATACAAAGGAGCCCCCATCCACACCACAATGTCACTACATTTTACCAGGATTCGGTTGAAGCCTATTGTTCCCCATCCAGACACCCATAGCCTTCAGGCATTGTGAAAGATACTGATGGTATCTCATCCAGTGATTTTATGTAGATATTAAAAGGGAGAGTCCTGAGCTCCGCAGCACCTCACAAAAAGGGAATCATAGGCTGTACCTCTCGTTCCTTATCAACATCAATAGAACCAGACTTGAAGGAAGGAAGAGAACCAGTTTCTCAGTGTTTAAGACAACAAGCTACAAACTAGGATATTGAGTTCTAGTCTTACATTAGAGGCATGAAAGTTGACTGGGTGATCTTGGAGCAGTCACTTTCTTTCAGTCCAACTGAAATCCAAACACAGGATTGTTGGGGAGGAAACAGGAGGAAGAAGAAGGAATATTAGGCATTTTAGCTGCCTGGTGGTTATTGGGCCAAAGCCTGACTGAAAGAGCTCCAGCTGATCCATTTAATCCAGAATCTTCTGAAGTTCTAACACCACCACTAAAAAAGGAAGATGGGAGATAGGATGAAAATTGTCCATAACTGTAGAGTCCAGCAATAGCTTTTCGAGACGATGCACCCACACGTGGACTCAAGAACATCTCTTCCGTTAAGGAAGAAGTCACCATCATTCAAACCTATTCATATGTCACCTCCAGAGTGGACTTCACTAACCAGGAACTAATTCCTTACTTATCAGCTATGAAAAGATTAAGATTAGAATTTTGTATATAGTTGTGAATTAAGATTAGTTTAGAATAAGATAAAGTAATGAACAAATAGTTAGCACTGGAGAAATAGTATTAGAAACATAGTTAACTTTTTTTTCTTTTTAGTGTAATATAGCCAAACTTTTATCATTATTATTTTTTGTTGGTTGGTTGGTTGGTTTATATGTTTGTATGTAGGTATGTTTTGTCTCTGTCTCATTTTTTTTGTGTTAAAAATCAATAAAGATATTTATAAAAAAGAAAAAATTAAGGGCTCTCATAACATATGCTATTGCATTCCTATTTTATTTTATTACTAGGGATAATTGAATAGTTAATGATTACATATCCACTTACTAATTTTCCCACTGTTGATAATAATCCTATCTACTCAAAACTAAGTTGGTAGAAATTTTGCTGCAATGAAATATGCTGCCCACATTCGGTCAACTACCTTTCTCTGAGAAAATAATTGAGCCTATAAGCCATGGTGACTCCTGACATTCAAACACCTAGACAAATGCTTAAAACCAATTGATTACAGGTAATCCTTGACTTGCAATCATTTATTTAGCAACTGTCTGAAGTTACAATAGCACTGAAAAAAGTTATTTATGACAGTTCTCACACTTATGACCATTGCAGTATTCCCATAGTCATGTGGTCAATATTCAGTCACTTGGCAAATGGCATGTATTTACAATGGTTGCAGAGTCCTGAGGTCCTGGGATTGTCATTTCCAACTTTCCTAGGGAGTTTCTGTCAAGGAAAGTCAATGGGAGAAGCCAGAATCGCTTAACAACTATGCGATTCATTTAACTGCAGTGATTCACTTAACAGGCAGGGCAAAACAGGTCATAAAACAGGGTGTGATTCACTTAACATAGGCCTTGCTAAGCAATGAAATTTTTGGGCTCGATTGCAGTCATAAGTCAAGGACTACTGTATCCTGGAATTTAGCAAAGAGGGAGGGAATGCCTTCAAATTAGACTTGATTCCTGGCAATTACATAGACAAAATTATGCAGTTTTCAGAACTGATTTGCCAGCATCATTTCCCTAGGACCGGGAGGGAGTGACTGGCCCAAGTTCACCCAACTGGCTTTTCTGCCTAAGGTAGAACTCAGACTTTCCTGTTTCTAGTCCCAAGCTTTAATTACTTCTTTGCAAACAAAGGAACATTATGGCTATAATAATCATTAGGGTAGATAAGAATTTCCAGTAACAAAGGAAGAGCCCATTATTGTTCTTGGCAGGAACACTACATATGTGCATGGCCAAACAGTGGGAAATGATGGCTTCCCAACCAGGAAATGATAACTTGCAATTTACCAGTAGCTCTTTTTGTTTCATTATAAATCAGATAGGACCAGAGGTAGGTTTTCAGCAGGTTCTGACCGGTTCTGGAGAACTGGCAGTGGAAATTTTGGGTAGTTCGGAAAACTGGTAAATACCACCCCTGACTGGCCTCTGCCTCCCGAGTCCCAGCTGATCAGGAGGAAATGGAGATTTTACAGTATCCTTCCCCTGCCATGCTCATCAAGCCTCATCCACAGAACCAGTAGTAAAAATATTTGAAGTCTACCATTCGATAGGACTCATGGTTCCTCCTTGGAAAATATTTACATAAGATTGTAAAAGAGGCCTATAAAGATTATCAAAGTAAAGAGATTTTCTTGTTGCCTGCAATAAACAAGGTACACTAATCAACCAATAAGAACATTTTCCTGTTTAATTCAATGCAAGACTTCCCTAGAGGCATGTTGACAGCCTCTCTTTTGTTTTGATGATATGATTCAGTTAAGAAGAGGACCTAGGGAGAATGGAGCCACTGAAATCTTAGCATGACTGAGAAAGCAGAGGGCTACTAGCAACAAAACTATGATTTGCCTTTTCAGCCAAAGAGCCTAAGCCCTCAGTACTTGCAGATTTTCTCAGCACTGAAAGGCAAATCCCAAAAAGAAAAACGTGAGGAACTGCTGTATTTTATACCTGTTAAAGAGAGTCCCTCATAAATGACAAATGACAACTCTCTTCAAAGCCAGTATATGATCAGCTTTGTGAACTTTACAAAATATTATGCATCACTGGGCAGTAAATCAAATATATCACTGGAATGTCCTAAGAGGTTAACTCTCTGCACATTGCAGGATTCATTACACTAGACTCGAGGACTATCCAGCCTCTGGAAACCTCCAGAGAAAGGGGGAAATCACTGCATACAGTAACTTATTTGACTGATTTGACAGCTCTTTCTTTAAATAATTCTTCCTAATGTCTAACTTGTATTGTATCCTTTTAGTTCCATTAGTTCTGGTCTTACCTTCTGGATAGGACAAGTGAGACTAAGTCTGAAGACGTGAAAGCCCACTTGAAATAGCTATTATGCCTCCTCTCAACTTTCTCTCTTGCAAGCTAAACATTCTTAGGTCTTTCAACCTTTCCTTGTAGGCTTGGTTTCTAGTGCTTTTGCCATTTTGGTAGTCCTTCTCTGGACTTGCTCCAGGTTATCAACATCTTTTTTAAACTGTGGTATGCAGAACTGAACACAATATTCAAGTGAGGTTGTTTGACCAAGGAAGAGAAGAGAGAAATAATCACTTTCCTTGATCTTGTCATAACACAACAAACCCTCAATGTTTGTTGTTCTCCAAATGGGAGGAAAGCAGAATATCTATCAGATCCAAATAGCACTCATAAAACAATGAATAGCATCTAACAGATGCATATTTTAATATTTGTATACATGCAGGGATGGGATTTTTTCAAAGTGTATTTTTCATTTAGATATATACATGACAAATAAATTTACACATGGAAAGCATTATACAGTATGATCAGAGTTTGTCTGTTGCAGCCGACATCCACTAAACTGATCTCTATTTACTATATTTTTGTTATACTTGTCTGATCACAACCTGTACAGCCTTTAAAAAATTGTCAATCTCTTACCCTTGTAATTTTACACCATAAGATCCCACAAGCTTATGATTCATAAGTTAACAAAGATGTCATTTTCTCAATGAGAATGGGATACTGTATTACTCACCTACAAACACAAATGTCAATTCTCAGTTCTGCATTACATCAGAGAGTAGAAGTCATAGGATCAAAGCAGTGACTTGAAAAAGACAAAATAAACCTCCAGCATTTTCATCTAATCCACTTTTTCTTAACCTCAGCAACATTAAGATATGGGGATTCCAACTCACAGAATTCTGTG
>JANHFP010009666.1:384154-400216 GCA_032468135.1 Calamaria suluensis
ACAGCTAAAGGATTATTTTTCTGCCTTAAGTATTTGCTGGAGTGCGTAGAAAAATATTCCTTTAAAATGAAAAGAGAGCCTCAGAGGATCACAGTAGAGCCGCACAATAATGAAAGGCTTTTTTTCTTACATTTTATTTATTTATTTATTTATTTTAAAGGAAAATGTAAAAGCTTTGACGATCGCGGGCTGAGGGGGTGGGGCCAGGGATTTTTACTACTGGTTCTCCAAACCACCCACCACTATCACTACCGGATTGGCCAAACCGGTCCAAACCGGGAGCATTTCACCCCTGGATTCATCACAGTATAATGCATTCATATCCAGCATTCTTTCCTTTAACTACAGATTCCTGGGTTGTATATAACACTTTTGCACACAAAAGGGAAGATAACACAATTAAGCAAAAGCTCCAGACAAATGGAACTCTAGAAGGGAAGGAGCTTACTGATATTTTTAAGATATTAATACACATGAAGACGAGTCCCAGAATACTATTCTTTTTACTTATTAAATTTGCCAACCATTCATTTTATACAACTTTCTCACAGTTGTGCAGTATTTTCCAAATGGGTTTTTTTACTTTTATTTATGAAGTACATGACCATAATAAATATCTGATTTGATTTGATTCTCATAACTCCCCAATATTGAAAAGATACCATGTTGGAAATTATTAGGTTAGATCTAGGTCAGAGGTTTTTGCTGTCTGGAGAATTCTGGGTGTTGAAGTCTACAAGTCTTAAAGCTGCCAATCTTGAAGACCTCTGATCTAGGTGGAAGACCAAAATCTCATGGCCTGTAATGTCTTTCTATGGCAGAAGGCTATCTTTCTGAGAATCTAGTATAAGATGTCATTATCCATGATTTATATGGAAAGTATGAACTAACTAGGACATTCATGGAAATTTCCCAAGGCAATTTTTTTTCATCCCAAGCCGGCCTTTTGCCTAGTTGGCTACAAGTCCCTGAAGGACAAACCTTTGTATAAAATAAATAGATGTAAAAGAATCATTAGTATTATTTTTCCAGTCTGTTTGGCCTGTGCTATCAATATAACTGAAGTGTTTGAGGGGAAATTAATAGCACTTCTGAAATTTACGTGAAGTTACGGTGAAGGCTAAATTCTTCCCATTGGTTTGATACAACCTATAACTAGCAGAGTTAAGAAGGGAATCATGTCACAACAAATAATGAAATAACATTAGGATGAGTTTTAAAATAAGCTTTTAAAACTAAGATGTTTCTGATGTGAAACTATGATGCCTGTTCTGCAAATGTCTGAATGTCATTTTTTTTCAGATATATTCTGTTGGTTGCTTTTAATTAGTTGCACCTCTTTTAAATATTACTTAGCCTTTTGACTTGATAAAACATTTTGCTGCTGTTGTTAAGTTGCAGTCGTGTCTGGCCCATCGCAACCCCATAGACAACATTCAAACATTTTGTATATTTAGTCAATTTTAAATTTCATGGAAGCATATTGGCTGAGGTCACACGTGGTACTATTCCAGGGTAGGCAACTTTTGAAAACAAGGACATACAGTATTACCTCCTTCTGTCACAGGACTTTTAAAGAAGCTAAAAAGTGAGATTGGCAGGATGGGCAAGACCAACATTGCCGGACCCTCGTTTTTGTTCTCATTCATCTTGTAATCCGGAAAGCTAGGCTATAAATTTCATGCCTTAAGTTTTGCAGAAACCTATGGCACCACTGTAATTCTCAATTGTTCACCCAAGCAAATGAAAGATTAATTATTTGAGGAAAGGCTGTATTTAAATCTCTCCATGTGGAAAGGCAGAAGTTGTAAAATGCACTTATCACCAGCATCTACTACAATGCTTGGGAATATGAGTCAAATAAACATTGTGTGGTATTCACATATTGCCTCTCTGAAAGCAAGACAATATCATTTTATTGATTTATTGTTCAGGGATTATTTAACAAGCTTATTTATTTCCGTTTAGATTGAATCTATGAAGAATTCAAACATGCAAGGCTTAAAAATGATTCCCCATCCCAAAAGCCCCAAAATGTTGAAAAGGGGTCCATTTATTAAGAATTTTGCCCTTAAGGTAAACCATACTCCAATGTACTGGAAAACTGCAACAGCAAGAAATGTTTTTCCAGTTTGCTTACCTTTATTGGTTCCATTAGTACCAGGAACAATGTCTGTTACATTAATATCATGAATATAACCTAAAAAAACCAAGGAAACTGACTTAAAGACACAGAACATTATTCCAAAAGAAATACATTTTAGAACATTTATAATGTACACTAAAAACAATATAAAACAATAATGCTTCTTGGGGGGGGGGAGAAACTGGATCTCTTTTTCATGAAATGTCCATTTTTTAATCCAGCTTCAGGAAAAAAGCAAAGTATATATACAAAGAGTACATAGAGTGTTGAAATATCAAGGCAGAGATTGATCAACTTGGAGAAAATATATCTCTGGATGCTAGGAATCGAAAACTGGCACATAATTAATCAGTTCAACCTATGATGTATCTGAACGTCCATTAAAAAGAGGACTTTTGAAATATGGTTAATTTGAATATTTTCTCATGAAACCTTAAAGGCACTGGAATAATAATGATGTGGAAAGGGACAGTTATCCTTGACTTACAACCATTTGTTTAGTGACCATTTGAAGTTAAAATAGCACTGAAAAAAATGACTTATGACTGTTTTTCACACTTATGACTGTTACAGTATCAGGAGTGTAATGCTCCTCGTTCAGACCAGTTTGCCCAATCCGGTAGTGATGGTGGTGGGTGGTTCAGAGAACTGGTAGCAAAAATCTCTGGCCCCAACCCCTCTGTGCAATCATTGGAGGCTTTCTTTTCATTTTAAAAGCATTTTTTCTGCCTAAGTATTCACTGGATTAGTTAGAAACCAATGCGTTTAAAATGAGGAAAAAAAAGGCTTGCATGATTACGTGGCTGCTGTAATCATAGGAGGCTCTCTTTATGTTTTAATTGCATTTTTTCTATCTAATCCAGCGAATACTTAGGTAGAAAAAATGCTTTTTAAATGAAAAAATGAAAGCACCAAGCCACGACCACAGAACTGGTAGCAACAAATTTTACATTTCACCCCTGATCCCCATGACTGACTGGTAACTGGCATGTATTTATGATGGTTGCAGTACTGTATCCCGGGATTTTGTGACTTCTGTGACTTTCTGACAAGCAAAATCAATGGGAAGCTGGAAGCACTTAACGATTGTGTTGCAGCTAGTTAACAACTACAATGATCCACTTAACAAATGTGGCAAGGAAAGTCATAAAATACAACAAAACTCACTTAACAACTGTCTTGCTTAGCAACAGAAATGTTGGAGTCAATTGTGATCATAAATCAAGGACAATCTATAAACTTATCTGTCTCTTAGAATCGTAAGATCTAAATTACAATATTCTATTAGAAGAGAACATAAACATCTTGAATTGGCGGAAACCAATATGGAAACTAAATATAGAAATATCCTCACCTATGACTTAATAGTTACCCAACCGGCTCAAGAACTCATTGAGACACCAAATTTGGCCAAAATTAGGGAAAACTCAAAATATTTTACAGGTGACATTTAATGCCTAAAAAGCTTGACATGATAAATTCTAGTATAAACTTTATGACTTTGGAGAAAAGAATGTACAAGAAAATGGTTCATTATATCATATGTACGGTCTTGTAAAGTTATTCCACTTATTGGATTCTACATTGCCCTATTTTTTTTAAATAATAGAAATCACACATTGAAACATAGAAAGTTGATATACTCTTATTGTTTGCAGTCAGACAGGTTAGCAAGATTCTCAGAAAGAATCTGAGTATTTCCATATGTTGGAAAATATACTGGAAAACTGGTTAAATAGAAAAGTTAACTAATAAAACAGAATATGATTTTTACTTTCAACATATATCAACAATAAAGGTGTAATGATTTCCTATTAGCCATTTCCAGACTTCTAGACAGTCTAATTAAAGATTTTAAGTATTTTGTTTCTGTATACACTCCATGACATTATTAATGCATATAAATAAAATGGGGAGTGGACATCCACAGTAAGAAAAAAATGTAGCCTAGTCTTCTTTACCTTTTCACACTGCAGTGCATATATTGCCATCTAGTGCCTAAATTGTTTAAACAAGTACATATGTCTTATTAATGCAAATGCTTCCCAAACATTTTCCTTTATTACCCAAAAACTGCTTATTAGAAAGTCTTATTTTGAGAATCAATCCCAAGTCACTTAATTCCACACCATCACAACTTTGAGTGGTCACCAAATGAAAAGTCATAACTCAGGGAATTACCTGCATTATAGAAACAATATCACTGAACAATTTTTATGTCATGTCAACACATTTCCATTGGCAATTTCACCATTTTTGTCTTAATAGGAATACTTAAGGATATTTTCAAATATATTTTGGTACATGTGGCAATATGTGAGTCAATTTAAATGTTCCTGTTGTGATGGGTAATGTCTTTGTGTCGTTACCCAAAAAAACACCCCACTTTTATCCAATTTTGGGTAATTATCCAGGCTTGGGAAGCACTATATTAATAAAGTAAAATAATCTATTTGGTAGCATTTATTTCTAATTGTAATAGGCTTATTGCAACCAACTACTACTTGCTTCCAAGTAAATGTGTGTAAGGCCAGAAAACAATAGTAGGATACATGATGTGATAGAAAAGTATCTAAATCTATCCACTCAAACCATGAGTAAATATTGAAGACCAAAAAGTAGCTGTAAAATGAAGAACATGCTTGTTTGCAAAATATTTATCTCAGTACTAGGAGGTCAAGATGCAAGAGACTTTTCCTGGAACTGCTGTTAATTCAGGCCACCACCCGCACATACAAAAATACAGTTACTTCTGTTGTTTTAAGAGTTAGCTAAGAAATTACTTGGTGTCAACTCTGTGGTTTATAAAAAAAATCCTAAAGAAATGTATATATGTTGGGCCTTCAGTTACAGGTAATGCTAGATTTACAAGAGTTTGTTTAGTGTCCGCTCTAAGTTACAACAGCAATAAAAAAGTGCCTTATGATCATTTTTAACACTTATCATGACCATTGAAATCTCCCCTTGGTCATATGATTTACTGTACATTCATATTTATGATGGTTGCAGTGTCCCCGAGATCATGTAATCATCTCTTGCAATCTTCTGGCAAGCAAAGTCAATAGGGAAGCCAGATTCACTTACACCTGGTTACTCACTTTACTAATTTAACAATGGCAGTGATTCCCTTAACAAATGCGGCAAGGAAAGTCGTAAAATGGGGCAAAACTCACTTAACAAAGTTTTCACTCAGCAACACAAATTCCGGGCTCAGTTGTGGACGTACGTTAGGGACTACCTGTATGTACGTAGAACAATTTGGAAAAAGAATCGTACGTCTAGTTTTAGATTCAACCACCAACCACATTTTTCAATGTTAAAGGACAAAGTTTAGAAGCATGTCAAATGAAGGACAGCAGTTTCTTAGAATCTATCAGATCTACTGTTCTCTCAACTTGGCACTGGAATGTGACGGTAGGAAAGAATTCTTGCTCTGAAGTCTACACACATGCATTTGCTGTCATACTAAAGCTAATGGGAGTGTGTCTATAAAAGAATGAGTTATAATCTCTTCTATCGTGACTTTCGACCCTTCATCCTCTTTCTCCCTGGTCTCTGAACCTCTGAATCTATAGTTTTAAACTCTATTATCTTGATACTATCTATAATTTTAAATTCTATTATCTTGATGGCTTCATTTTTATTCCCAAGGAAAGGTAACTGACAAATATACATTCTTGTATTAGAATAGATGTTTATCTTTTCTAAAATCCCTATGTAAATGTGCATTTATTTATTAAATTACATGTTTTATGTAACATTTAGAGACGCTCATGGATTGTTTTTTTTAACTAATGCAATTCCAAGATGCCCTCTTGCATCTATTTATTAACTAGAAATACTCTGTCCCACATGAAAGCAATTAACATAAAAATGTATACTTACTATAAATACACTTTCCAGTATTGAAAAGGAAATTAGTCATTAGCACCCAGTAAACGACCATGGCTCCAATAAGGGACACCAGTGAAAATAAAAGGCTAGACCACTGACCAAATGATCCAAAGTAATATTTACAAACATCTGGGAATTCCCAAGTTGAGGTATCTACGGAAGCTGAAAAGAAGAAAAATAAGATATTGATTTAATTCCATGCGAATAATTTTAAGGTCGTCTAAAATGTATCTAAACATTTTATTTTTGAGAACAATTTGAGTTAACGCTGGTATTACAAAAAAAGTTTGATTCCCAGCAGGCTGATGACAGGCTTAAAACAAAAGGGACACTGGTATTATTATGATTATTTGTATAAATCGGGTGTCAAACTGGCTGCTGGCGGGCCGGATGCATCATGTCCAGGCCACACCCATCCCAGCTCAGAGAATGTGAAAAACATCACAAAACATCCTGTGACAGCAACGTGATGCCGCAAGTTTGACACCCAGGATAAAAAGTAAAGCACAAACTGAAAGAAATATACAGTATATATTTGTGTGTGTATTTGTAGATACATTTGTAGATTTGAGAACCATCAAATAGTTGTCTGTTTACCTACCTACCTACTGATTATCTATCTATCTATCTATCTATCTATCTATCTATCTATCTATCTATCTATCTATCCATCCATCCATCCATCCATCCATCCATCCATCCATCCTTCCATCCATCCATCCATCCATCCATCCACCCACCCACCCATCCATCTGCAAAACAGAGATGATGCATGCGAGGGGCAACAAGTGGCCGCAGAAGAAGGCGAGTTCACCATAATTTTTATCTGTGTGTTTTGCCCCACTCCCTGCACATATCATTTAGAGAAGCTGAAGTTTTTCTGAACTAATGCGATCCCAAGGCCTTGTGTCTCTTTATTAAATAGAAATACTTTGTCCTACACGCAAGCAATTAAAAGAAAAATGTATACTTACTATAAAAATTTCCAAAAGTAAATCAATCATTAGCACCCAGTAAACCACCATGGCTCCAATAAGGGACACCAGTGAAAATAAAATGCTAGGCTGCCAAAACTTCAGCTTCTCTAATTGTTAAATAAATCATATAATTTATATACATAGGAATACCAGTCAACTATTTGACTGGTAATCAATCTACAAATGTACATAAGAGACCAATTTAACATTTAGCATCCTTCCAAGTTTGAGATAGTCAAATTAAATAATCTGATAAAATCAGAAAGATTTAGGTTGCTCATTCACATTTGGGAACATTTTGCTTATTATTGGGAAACAAACTCTGTTCATTGCTACTTTCCTTTTCATATATTACCTTAGAAGCCTTGTGTATTCTAGAATACGTAGACGAGAAAGTAGTCCTGTGATCATTAAAATTGCACATATTTGAGTCATTTTCTTGATAAGTGCACCAGCAGGCCCACACATACTTTAATGCAGGGATGAAATGCTCCCAGTTCAGCTGAGCCGGTAGCGATAGTGGCGGGTGGTTCGGAGAACCGGTAGTAATAATCCCTGGCCCCGCCCCCCTGCCGGTCTGACGCTTTCTTTTCTTTTAAAAACGTGTGTTCCTATCAAAGTGTCTGCTGGATTAGGTAGAAACACAAGCCTTTACATTAAAGTAGAGAGCCTCCAAGCAGCTGGTGTGATCATTGGAGGGTTTTTCTCCTTCATTTAAACCCATGCCTTTAAAATGAAAGGGAAAAAAGCCTCCCATGATCACGCAATCCTCCGGAGGCTCTACATTAATTTAAAGGCATGTGTTTCTACCTAATCCAGCAAACAGTTTCGGGCAAAAAATGGGGTGGGTGTCCTGAGAAAGGAAGGAAAGAAAAAGAGGGAGGGGAAAAAGGAGAGGAAGGAAGGACCAAAATCCTGGCACTACTAGACACAGCTTCAGAGGATAAAAGAGCACAGTAATCCAGGTCTGGAAGGTACCTGGAGGTCATCAACCCCCTGCTCCAGCAGGACAACTGAGTTTCTCTCTTTTGACACGCATCCATTCACATACCCACCCACCCCTAGTCACATGACCCACCAAGCCACGTCCATAGAACTGGTAGCAACAGTTTTTAGATTTCACCCCTGCTTTAATGAGACATATATATTTACTAAAACGGTATACTTACGTATCATTGACCTGGATTTCACAACTCTGTAGCAACAATAAAGAGTCAATATGCCCATCAGTGGAATAATACAGACTCCTGTAGTAAATCCAGCCTGTTTGAAAATTAAACATTTAAGTAAATGCTTATGCAAATTGTGGCATTAATGCAAACTCTTATACAAGATTTAGCAGACAAAATTTGTCCTAACATAGAGACACAAAATTGTGTTACCTGTTTTATTCCCCAGGGAATACTTAATATAGATGTACCCATCATTGTATTCCAGATCATGAATCTAAGACAGGGGGAAAACACAAAGAAGAAACCATAAGAAAACTTGCAATATATCTGAGGCTAATTCCAATATTTAGACTGTGTTTCAAAAGTACAGAATGCTTTAGGTAAACGCAAGCAAAACACTTTACATACATTGTGACTATACTGGAATTTTTGCCAGAACCATCAGTAGAGCTATCAATTTTGCAAGCGGTTCCCAAAGGACTATACACATAGATTTCTTCTGGAGCAGGAAGAACATGATCAGGGGCCACCTAACCAAAGAGAAGAGAAGAGAAGATTAGTTCAGGCTAAACATTTAACATTTCAATATCTTTTGCACTGCTTTGCTTCACAAGTCTAGATATGGGAACTTTGGTTACAGTCATTCTGACAATTTTCAGACCTAATGCTGCTTCTTTTGACTCTATTATAAAGTACTCCATTCAGGCTCAGATTAAATCCTGCTTTCTTTTTGCTTTTATTTAACACAGAAATTGGTCTATTGATATCAACCTGAGGAAAAGGGATGAAATGCTCCTGGTTTGGACCAGTTCGGCTGATCTGCTAGCGATGGTGGCAAGTGGTTTGTAGAGGCGGCAACAAAAATTCCTGGCCCCACCCCCTCTGCGTGATCGTTGGAGGCTTTTACATTTTAAAGGATTTTTTTCCATCTAAGTATTTGCTGGACTAGATAGAAAAAAAATCCTTTAAAATGTAAAAAGAGTATCCGAGGATCACAGCAGCCGTAAAATCATGCAAAGCTTTTTTTCTTACATTTTAAAGCATTTTTTGTACCTAAATATTCGCTGGATTAGGTAGAAAAAAATTCATTTAAAATATAAGAAAAAAAGTCTCCCATGATTGCACGGCTCTACTGTAATCCTCTGAGGCCCTCTTTACATTTTAAAAGCATTTTTTTTTTACCTTTTCCACGGAACTGGTAGTAAGAAAATGCTTTTAAAAAGGTAAAAAAAGGACCATGCCCACCTAGTCACATGACCACCAAGCCACGCCCACAGAACCGGTAGCAACAAATTTTACATTTCACCTCCAATGAGGAACCATCTCATTCCAATGAGACTGGTCTGCCCCGCTTGTACAGGCAGGATGGGGATGCTGCAAACCTTGTTGGTCAAGGAATTTTGCCTGGTGGGGTTCAGCAGAGGAGCCTTTACTGTCATGGCTCCCACCCTCTGGAACACGGTAAGCCTCGAGTGAGATCACCCCCACCCTCTTGCTCTTCAAAAGGGGCTTGAAACATGGCTCTGCCAAATGGCCTGGTATCCTGATGGGGCACTTCATATTGGAGGTTGGATGGGCAGAAGAGAAGATTCTACCTCCACCCCATTTGTATTTTGCCTCCTTCCTTAGCCATCATTGTTAATTTTACTGTTAATATTTATCATTTTAATATTTTACAATCCTGTTTTACATTGTTGTAAACTTCCTGGAGTCAACTGACGGTGAGATGGGCAGCATATAAATTTAAATAAATAAATTTATGACTAAATATAAAAATTACTCAGTCCTGGCTCAGATTAAATACAGGTGACCTCAATGTACAGTAGTTCATTTAGTGACCATTCAAAGTTACAACAGCATTGACATGACTACTTTTTATAGTTACGATCTTTGCAGCATCCCCATGATCACGTCATCAAAGTTCAGATGCTTGGCAACTAGTTCATGACCTTTGCTGCGTACCAGGATCATGTGATCAACTTTTGCAACCTTCTGACAAGCAAAGTCAACAGGAAAGCCAGATTCACTTAACAACCAGGTTACTAACTTAACTGCAGTGATTCACTGCACGTAACAACTGGGGCAAGGAAAGTTGTAAAAAGGGACAAAGCTCACTTAACAGGAGAAACGTTGGGATGAATTGTGGTCATAAGTCAAGGAGTACCTGTACTTTTTCTTTTGTCTGACACAATATTGGTCTGTTCATATTAACCAACTTTACTTTTAAAGGATTTGCTCTGCCTTGAAATCGGCTTCTTAGACATTGCTACTAATGAAATATGAAATTATTTATAAAGTTACCTCTAGTAACTTTATGCAGAGAAATATGCAGATCTTCATACATCTACTTTATGCATAATCCAATTTTTGACAAACACAATCAGATATTACATCTTTCTTTCCAGTATACAAATTGATTTAAAAAAAACACAAAAGTTGAAAGGACCACTCTCAGGTTCTGCAGAAAAATGAATCAGATTATGTCTGATAAGAGTATTTATTCCTAGTAGAGATTAAGTAACTGAGAAAACCTCCACGGCTGTCATGGCTTTTCTAGCTAATATAGTTCCACTTTTATTCACCAATGCTCTGTCAGAGGGCGAAGTGAGTCTGTTGTAGTAGTGAATCCGCTTGTTCATTGCTGAAGCTTCATCGGTTACTCTCTGCGTATCATCGTTCACCCTGACAATGTTGGTTGGTTCTACATGGAATGGCCTAAAAAAAACCCCAAAAAGTTGAATACTGTTTAAGTCAGGATTAACAAGAGGTCAGTCTGTCACTGCAAATTGCAACAAACAGCTATTCTAAAAAGAACTGTTATGCATTTATAACTTTAAAATGACAAGCTCATTCACTTGCCAAAGTTCATTATATTTTTAAAAATAAGCATGTTCCCAGATACTTCAATCACATAAAAGGTCCATATAGAATTATTTTAGAAGATTCAGATATTATTTGTGTAGGCTTGCTCACGTACGGTTTTCAGGCAAGGCACAGTCTTTTTTTCATGATTTTAAAACTCAATAGCCTCATTCCAAAATTTAATGAGGATCTCTGCAAGATGCATTACATCAGGGGTGTCAAACTCGTGGCCCGCAGCCCAGATGCATCATGTCCTAGCCACGCCCACCCTGGGGTTAGCAAAGGGAGGGGATATGTCACATGACAACATGACGCCACGAGTTTGAGAACCCTGCATTGCACTGTCAGGATTTATTACCATAGTAGTATAGACACAATACACTGAATTCCAAACCAGGCCAATGTTTCTCCACTGTGGCACTTTGAAGATGTGCAGAGTTAAACTCCCAGAATTCTAAGAGATGACCACATATGTTCAAACTGCCAAGGCTGAGAAACACTGAATCAGGCAATCATTTCTATAAATGGATTCCACATGGTTAGAAAAGGAGTGTGAATCCAGAAAATTCAGTTACTCAGGGCAAATAACTAGGAGCAAATAAGTCATACAAGGCGAAGAGTCTTGTAAAGTTGGACTGTCACATAACATTATATATTTTGGCAGTCTAATTAATTAAAAAGGAATAGCATTCTCAATTACTTGAGAATCTACCCACTATCTGTCATGACAGAACAAGAGCAAAATAAAAATGACACTCTTAGGTTGACCACAGAACAGATAGTTCCATGTCTCTCTGGCTGACCAAAATAGCAATAATGTTATCCCTGGAACCACAAATTATGTACATAAATGGTCTGTGTTGGAGGAAATGGAAGAATCTATGTTAGCATTTTGATCAAGATGGCTTAATTGTCGTTCCAGAAACATTTTTTTAAAAAAATCTTCCAATATAAGTTAACGCAAACTGTTTATCCCAAACAGCCTTATATAGTTTGCCACTGATGTCATGGCACAGTCTCTCCAAGCAGGGCTCATTGTCCAAATGCAAGAACAATCATGCCTAAAATGATGTCAGCTGAGACAAAGATTTCCTAGAAGATTGCCAACTCCAGCCTACTCTCCAGATTCCTGTGCTTCTCTTCTGTAATGCTTTAGTTATTCACACCTGTGACTATCTAACTTCATTAATCACAGATGAAGCATAGAGTGATGTCAAACCCCTCCTACCTGTTTGGCTTGCAAATGGTGTTTTGTGCATTTGCAAATAATCTTCCAATGACGCAGGAAATAACACACCTGCAAACTTGCACTTAATTTGGCTATACAATAAGCTTCAGGGCTTCGATGCCTTGGATTTCCGTAACTTCCTACTGCTAAAAGCTGAGTAAGTTTTGTAAGAAAAACCACATCTTCCTTGTGTATGCAGAAAATTAGATGACTTTGAAACAAAAATATGTGTAATCAATTTCAAATGGGATCGCTAACTTCCTGACATTATATTTTCATATAGAAAGTCTCTGGAAACTAGTCTCAAGTCCTTAGACAGGGCCCCATTTTGAGGAAGTCAGCAATTCTCTGGTTCTCCTGCCACAACCACTGTGTCACAAAAAACCCATAAATCATGGTTTGGAAAACTACAGTGGCTGGCTTCATTCATCCCCAAAGCAAACCTATCACATTGTAGTTTAGCATATTACATAAAAGCTTAGTGAAATGTAAAACAGGACACCATCAAATTTAGGATAAGATCAAAAATTCCAGAGATCTGTGGATAGTATGATTGTTTTTGTTTAACCCTGAGCAATCTTTACATACGTAGACTTACCTTCCTATTCATTATAGAACCCTGATGGCAAACTCTGGCACTTGTGCCACAGGTGGCACATGGGGCCATATCAGTGGGCATGCGAACTGAGCTCTGGCGCACATGCAGGTGCCGGCCAACTGATTTTTGGGCCTTCTGGGCCCACCGGAAGTCAAGAAACATGCTATTTGGGCCTACTGGGCCCACAGTGCCATCACGTGCAAAAGGTGGGAGGAGTGTGGGAGGGGGCGACACACGTGAATGCGCATAGAATTAGGGGTGTGGCCATGCACATGTGTGACCCCTGCTTTTGGCACTGCTGAGAGCCAACTGGTTCGGTCTGAACATCAGCTGGGGCCTCCTGCCCTCCCCTGCACTATACCCTACCTATATTCATTTATTTTTAGTCTAGCGGATAGGCCCACCAGAGCGGATTGCTGTGCCTCAGCTGTTCTGAAATGCAATGTAGAGCAAGCCAGTTGTTGAAACCCACCGTTACTAACCTATACTGTATAAGGTATCACTATACACTTAAATTAAGATATAACGAAGGAGCATAAAAATGAAATAAATAATTAAGATGAAGATATAACCAGATTTTTTAAAGAAGTTGAATACTGCTAAATTCCCGCCCCCAACTATCCATATTACTATTGAAATCTATAATTAAACGTTTCTTTTCACCTTTTGCTTTTCAGATCTTCTGGATTGAACTGAATATTAAGGACTCCAAGATCATTTTCATCACCTCCCACAGGAATTAGAAGAGGAGTAGCATCTTCCTCCATTAGTGAAGAATGTTTTGCACTAACTATGTCGCTATGACCTTAAAAATGAAATGGATATATTGTTAGAAGGAATTGTCTTTCCATTTCTATAAAGTTTCCTCACACAATGAAATAAAGTTGTAGAATTATTTTTTTCCTTAAAACATACATGTATGTGTGACTTTAATAAAAAGGGACTGTTTCCCTAATTGTATACTAAGGAAATGAGACAGTGTAAGTTTTTTATAAATGCATCGTATAACTGAATTCTTGCACAGAGATAACTTTTAATAGCATTTTTTTAAAAAAAGGCTAAGGTAGTTGGATTCATAAATGTGTATTTAATAAAACATTGGACAAGTTTGTACAACCCAATAAACCCATAATGGCTGGATTCACAGCACATATTAAAATGAAACCAAGCTATAATTTAACACAAGGTCCAAATCTGTTGCCAACTTGAATAGACCGAAGGGGCAATACTATTACTTTTCTTACTCCAAGGTTAAGATAGAGCCTGACTGGGTTTACAATAGTGTTTTTGAAACCTGGCAACTTTTAAGATGTATGGATTTCCAGAATTCCCCAGTCAATATGCTGGAAATTGAAGAATTTTAAAATTGCCAGGTTTTGAAAAAACACTAGTTTATAGAAAACCTAAGTGGTTCCTCGGTGGTCTGAGTGAAGTTCAAAAATTGCAAGGTATCAATGAGGCAAGAACTTCTGGAAATCAGAAAATGTCCACACATAGGTTCGGCAGAATTGCTGCATTTCCAAAAACCAAAACCAGCTTTATTCTGTTTTCAATCACAGTGGAAGATTGGTGGTGTCGCGTGTGTGTTGTGTGTGTTTATGTATGTGTGTGTGTGTTTAATTCTTGAAACCACTCAACATTGATTGTATAAAATCTGCTACTGGTTCCAAAATGGCAAAGAATCTTATATACAAGCTGCAGAGATATATTACAGAGAAATATCACTGAAAACCTCTGGTGCATTTGTCTGTACAGGTAGTCCTCAATTTACAACAGGTCATTTAGTGTTCTGTTCAAAGTTATAACGGCACTGAAAAATGTGACATGATTGTTTTTCACAATTACGACCTTTGCAACATCCCCATGATCATGTGATCAAAATTCAGATGCTTGGCAAATGGTTCATATTTATGACTGTTGCTGTGTCCCAGGGTCATGTGATCACCTTTTGTGACCTTCTGACAAGCAAAGTCAATGTGGAAGCCAGATTCACTTAACAACTGGTTTACTAATTTATCAACTAGTGATTCACTTAACAACTATGGAAAGGTCGTAAAATTGGGCAAAACTCATTTAACAAATGTCTCACTTAACAACAGAAATTTTGGCCTCAATTGTGATAGTAAGTCAAAGACTACCTATATATGCATATTTATTATTGATAATGTACAGGCCACTGATAACATTGTTAGACTAGCAGGGAAATTATTTAAAACAATATACTTTAAGCATTCAGTGGGATAAATGTGTCTCTACACTGCAGATCAAGCAGTGGGAAATAAACTCTATTGCTATTTAATGAGAAAAC
Source organism: Calamaria suluensis (assembly GCA_032468135.1). Lineage (NCBI taxonomy): Eukaryota > Metazoa > Chordata > Lepidosauria > Squamata > Calamariidae > Calamaria > Calamaria suluensis. The sequence continues at coordinate 399,340 of JANHFP010009666.1, forward strand.
ATACTTACTATTAAAAGAGTTGAAATATGAACAGTTTTTAAAAGTGAAGTGTCAGGCTATAAATGAACATTCACATTCCAGAACAGAAAGGACACAGCATATTTTAACTGGAATGAAAAACAGCAATACATAAATCAATTGATTTAAGTTAAGAGGAAAAAGCAAGTCATAGGAACAAAAAAGTTAACTATGACTGGTCTCCGGAAAAGTTACCCTGACTTTATTGAACACTTTTTTTAAACTGGATAAATTATATGCATGTTTATACAAAAAGGATAAAATAGGATTTACTAGATCTAAGCTAGAGAAAAGTAGTTAGCAACTAGAGTTGAAGTTTTCTATATCTCTGTGCTGTCACCCACTATATAGGTCTTCTGAATGTATTGTTCACAAGGAAAATCTAGTAACCCTAAGAAATATTACTGCTTGGTTCAACACTAATATGTACAAGCAGTTTGAATTTAGAGGATCTCTCTTTTTTTGTACAAAATTACATTTATCTTTCAAGGGTCTTTCAAGGGTAAAGAACGGCACACAGCCATTATGTGAACTTCTCTGTCCATTCAAGGCTAAAATTAATGTATCATGAAACAGATATGTATCTTATGCCACTGCTTATTACACATTTTCTAAAATGGACAGGTGGGCATTCCACTGCAAATTTGTTGGGTGGAAGGTATACAACTTTTAAGAATATATTTTTTTCATCCTTAATTGAAACACACAAGCATGGAGAGCTGTGTCAGAAGAAAAAAGATTCCTTGAAGCTTGGGATCGGACAGCAAAGAAAAATCTGGTTTTCTTTTCAAATATTATTTAAGGTATATTTTTTACTTTTTTACAAGGTTAAGGTAAATGGATTTTGAATGTTTTAATC
>JANHFP010009666.1:407658-420714 GCA_032468135.1 Calamaria suluensis
GAGTGCTTTTGGATTGTCATTGAATAAAACTGTGTTGAATACACCTTGCCTGAATTACTTGTGTTCGGAACTTATCAGAAAGGTGAAAAGACCGGATAAAAATAGAGGCAGGAAAATAAAGATTACAGCCATAAAAATAGGGATAAATACAAAAAGACAATGATGAGAGAGCAGAAGAAAGAGAAGATAGAAATCTATGATGGAATGGACACTGACAGCAAAATGGAAAAGGAGAAATATCTCACAAAAAAGAAGGGAAGAAAAAGAAAGGTGAAAAGTTTGGATAAAAAACAGGAAGTAAATACAAAAAGATAAAGATGAGAGAGAGAGAGAGAGAGAGAGAGAGAGAGAAGAAAAATATTAAGGAGTGGAACCAAGCAAAGACCTAGAGAAAATGGTTAGGGTAATGGAGAGAAATAAGGGACATAAAGTGTATAATATTAAAGGATGTAAGAAAAACATGTAAATCATAAAAGATATATTTAAGGTGCAAATATAGTGTTCAATGAAAAATGTAACCATAGATGTAATATGGGAAGTGATTTGGTTTAATTATAAGAAATGATTGAATCTAAGATAGAGAGGGGGGAATTTTATACTAGTTGGTAAGGAAAATGTGATTATTGAAAATGTATGTAATACATGAATATATTGTTTAATGCAAAAAAAAAACCCCAAACCAACAACAACATATGAATACACTATATAAAATGATCTACTTTAAGTATCTAATACATAAATATTTTGCTTACAGGGAAAAAAGTAAAAAACAAATGAATTTAATGTATGAAATAATCTGATTTAAGTAAACTTCATATTAGTGGATGTAAGAAAAGTGTTTTAAATATTGAAGATAAAAATGATTGATTAGTAATATTTGAAATGAAGAGGGGTTAGAGCTAAGGAGAATGATTAAGGGGAAAAAAAGAAGGATTTTTTTATGATAGTTGGTAAAAATGTGTACTGAAAATATATGTAACACATAATGTTCAACATAAAAAAAAATGAACATGAAATAATCTGCTATAAATAATCTCTCTATATTAGTTGATTTAAGAAAAATGTGTAAGAATAGAAGAGTTATATAAAATACAAAGATAAACTATAAATTATATGTTTATTGGGAAGTAATTGTGTTGAAATATAATTTGAAAAGAAGACGGGTTAAATTATGGAAATAATTGAAATAAAGGGGGGAAGGAAAAAAGAGAGGTATAAGGATATGATCTGTGGGTGGAGATATTGTAGATATTACAAATTTTGAAATTATAAAAAAGTTATAAATTAGGGAAACAAAACAATGGCAAAAATAGATATGATATAAAAACTGTACATGTTATGAGATGATCAATACTATGTTCTTGAAATATGAATGTACAAGGGAGGGAGAGAAAACCCAATAAAACTTGTTTTTAAAAAAAGGTGAGGGTCAGTCATAGGAACTTTGAATCTAGGTCATAGGTCACCTGGGCAGATCTATGTCTGGTCATAAATCAGTCTGACCAGGAAATATAGTTTTAAAAACAGTTGAAGTAACCAGCATGTTTCCAGAACCTCATTTTCTCTAATAGATTCCAAGGGATGAAATAATAATTGGATTTATTAGTGATACTATAGCATTGGAAGTTTAATTTTTGGCACACCATGTAAATCCCATGTAGTTATTCTTCAGTACACTGTTCACTTTAAAAGAAAGCAGGAACAAAGCAATATCAGCTTGATGCTGTCTAAACAACTATAAAATATAATGGGAGAGATGAAAGAACTGTAACTTGAGACGTTAATTATAAGTTATCTCTCAAGTTAGTTCAGGAGGAAGAATAATCACTTAAGAGGTGTTATAGAGAGAAAAAAAGGAAGGAAACATGAGATGAATCTTTCAGCAACTATGGTTTTCTATAAAGATCTGAAATGTTTTTAAGTAAAAGAAATGTACAGCCACCAGGGGGCGGTGATGCATCATTACATTCTTTTTTTGACTTCAGTTTGCATTTCGACTGCTATCTGTACTCTACAGATATTTATCTCTTTTCTTCCCAGCAATTTTGCTGAACAAATCCAGGCCTGCTTTCCACCATGTAACAATCCCCATAATAATTTAGCCTGAAGTTTGTTTTTTCAAAATAATGGAGCCCATCAATTTGTTCCTTAATTATACTTCTTTTTTTGTGAAGCGGAGGGGTGGGATATGCAGCATTAATAGCCCTCTAAATGTCAAAAATCAAGAGGGACATGGTGGCTCAGTGGGTAAGACAGCTGAGCTTGTCGATTGGAAGGTTGCCAGTTCAGCGGTTCAAATCCCTAGTGTCGCATAACAGGGTGAGCTCCCGTTACTTGTCCCAGCTTCTGCCAACCTAGCAGTTTTGAAAGGACGTAGAAAATGCAAGTAGAAAAAAATAGAGACCCCCTTTGGTGGGAAGGTAACAGCGTTCTGTGCACCTTTGGTGTTTAGTCAAGCTGGCCACATGACCACGGAGACGTCTTCAGACAGTGCTGGCTCTTTGGCTTTGAAATGAAATTGAGCACTGCCCCTAGAGTCGGAAACGACTAGCACATATGTGCGAGGGAAACCTTTACCTTTTTAAATGTCAAAATCACACCAAGGGTGATTAGTCAAGTTGCCACTGTTATTTAATGAGTTTCTCTTCCCTGCATGAAGCGCTTTAAGGATCGTCTCCAATAAACAGATTAATATATATATAAATGCAAGGTAAAATAGTATCAATTATACACACCATAGAAGATTAAAAAGATATCCTGAAACGACTAACATAGTCCTTTAATGTCATTTAATGATTTATTAAACATTCAGTTTATCCCAGTTTATTCTACATTGTAAGCTTGTGAAACGTCATGGAGTCAGAAAAAGAAAACATTTCAAGATCTGAAAGCAATCGGATAAATCAAAACCGCAAGACTGTGTTATACAGATTGCAAATAGAAAAATTCCTTAGCTTTCCAGCAGGGATCTCGGTCTGGCAAAGAAAGAATATTGGCTAAGTACTATTAATACAGTACTAATTAGCGTAGGGCTATGCAATCCAAATCTGATCTGTATCGGTGTGTGGCAAGTTTCGGTGTCTTCCATACTCTCAAATGTTTGAAAGTAGGAAAATCTGCAGATTGCCTGATTGCAATTCTTTGTAATAAAGGAGATTCAAGACTCATTTCTCATTAATATATTCTTCTTTTTTGGGTGTGAAATTTTGAGAAGAGCAAAATGCACCCTAGCAAATTGGATCCGTTGCTGCAAAAAGCAAAGTAAATTTCAACAGCACAACATTAGCTGTTCTCACCGAGTCGAAGGAATAAAGGACTGTCTCAGGTTTCAAGCCACAGAAGACAGAATTTGAAACTTAGATGAAGTCTTTCAGGCTGATTTGATGAAGGTTCAGCCACAGGCAAACATAGCAATCCTTATTTCCACTGCAGACCTCTTAATATATCTTGCTGATGTTAGAAGCACAGCAGAGAAACCTATCATGTCATCTTTGGAAGGAAATTGAGCATCAACCAACCTAACAACTAATCAACTAATCAAAAATCTGGCAAAAGACCTTGAGAGATCTCAGTGTTTCCACATTAGGTCTTGTGAGATGTCAGTGGATGTTATTATGTTACTTCTTTAACTTAATATAACAGAATAGCAGAGTTGGAAGGGACCTTGGAGGTCTTCTAGTCCAACCCCCTGCTCAAACAGGGGACCCTACGCAGGTGATGGCAAACCTTTTAGACACTGCATGCCCAAACTGCCCGTGCGCAGTGCCCAAACTGTAAGGTGTGTGCATGCAAATGCATGGATGTGCAAACATGTGCAAATGTGTGCATGCATGGACATGCACGGATACGCACATGTATGGACTAGCTGGCTGGTGGGAGGTCAACCCAACACCAGCAGCGTGGCAGGAGGTAAGATCTTTTTCTTTCGTGAGCTGCTGTTTCATAGTTTGCAGGGAAACAGAAGCTTCCAAAAGAACCGCCATGGATATCTGACCTGGGGCATCAGGGCGCCTGCCAGCTGAGAGGACTCTGCATGCCATCTCTGGCATGTGCCCCATAGGGTTTGCCATCACACCCCTATGCCATTTCAGACACATGACTGTCTAACCTCTTCTTAAACATCCTGCAGTGATGGAGCACCAACAAGTTAGTTTAGTTTTATTTAATTTCTATACCGCCCCATCTCCGCAGACTCGGGGCGGTTTACAACAAACAAAACATAATTACACAATTTTAATTTAAAATTTAAAATCCATTTTAAAACCCACATTTTAAAACCCACATTTTAAAACCCACATTTTAAAACCCATATGTGATCAGGCCAGTTATAAAATAAGCTGTTAAGACTAAAAGGGTGATAACAGGTTCTGGCTGTTAATAGTGGTTTGATTTTTTTTCAAGCTAGGTAACATGGTTATTCATAGAGAATTATCTGTAGAGATTCTGACTCTCCAGAATCTTTATTGTGCTTGCCAATCCTACCATCCAAGTTCATTTAATTTAAACACTTAAAGAGATTTGATACCTATCTGGAATGTTGGACATGTAAATTAAAGGGAATGAAGAACGATAGAGTGATAGCTATATGAAGGAAGGAGAGAGCAGCACATGAATTATGGATAAAATGAAACTTTAATTATTAAATACTCCAATTTTTAAGAAATATAAATCATAGTCTCAAAAACCATCAGCAAAGTTTTCTCTATTGTCAGTGTAACTGAAATAGTTACATTGGTTGCTTCATTTCTGTTCTTAGATGGTTGGCCTATACCTCTTCAGTATTGCTGTGGTAGGGTAGTTATGTTGTAGGTATATAGCAGCATCTAGGTATAATTAATCATTTGTGTGAAATCATACTATTGTTCTTTAAAGCAGGCTATGGGGAAAGATGTAAGCTATCCCATATAAATTTGAGGACTAATTTGAGTTTGTGCAGCTATAATGCAAAAAAAGTACAATTGTGCATTCATTTTATAATTTTTTCTTGTATATCTGATTTTTTCTAAAAGATTGGGCTCAGCAAATTAAAATATTTGGTGTTAGATGAAGCTGATCGTATGCTGGATATGGGATTTGGCCCTGATATAAAGAAATTAATTTCATCTCCAGGCATGCCCTCAAAAGACAAACGCCAAACATTAATGTTTAGTGCCACTTTCCCTGATGAAATCCAAAGGTATGTATTAGCAATGTATTTTAAAAATACAGTTTACAAGGTGTAAATTTCAGATAATTTACTCAGAGTGAAATCATACTGTAAATACACATGCTACCTTGCTAAAATTTTGAATCTCAATTGTTAAGGTTTTTGCATCTACCTTATTTAATCTTGGAGGAATTGACTCTTCGTAGAAAGTAGCTTCTGAGTTAAATAATTGTTTGGAATAATGCCTGTTATTTTTACAAGTCATTTGGACAATAACTGTTCACAATTTAAATAGTATATATTTATAGAAGTGGCTACTGGAACATTTATTTTTAGATTCATTTTACTAACTACAAGTAGTCCTCAATTTAAAACCATTCATTTAGTGATTGATTGAAGTTACAATGGCACTGGAAAAAAGTGCTGTTTTGGATTTTGGGACCCATGGTAGTGCCATGGTTAGAATGCAGTACTGCAAGCTAATTCTAGATTCTGACCAGTTCAAGATTCTGAGGTCAGTAAAACAAAGACCCAGATTGTTGGGGAAAATATGCTGAAACACATTATAAATTTTAGTAAACTGCTGAAGAGTGCTGTAAAAGGACTATGGAATGATATATGTCTAAGTGCTATTTTTATAGTACTAATGCCATTTTCCACGTTTACAACTGTTGCAGCATGTCCATAGTCACATGATCAAAATTTGGATGCTTGGCAACTGGCATATTTTTATTTATTAAGAGTTGTGGTGGCACAGTGGTTAGAATGCAATACTGCAGTCTAGTTATGCTAACTGCCCCACTGTCAGTAGTTTGGCAGTTCAGTTCTCACCAGCTCAAGGTTGACTCAACCTTTCATCCTTCCAAGGTTAGTAAAATGAGGACCCTGATTGTTGGAGGTAATATGCTGACTGTAAACTGCTTAAAACCTGTGAAATGGTATATAAGTTTACATGCTATTGCTACTGTTATTATGGTTACATGTCCCACCTTTTGACCTGATAAACAAATGCAATGGGGAAGCCAGATTCACTAAACAACTGCAGTGATTCACTTAACAACCATGATAAGAAAGGTTGTTTAGCAACACATTTTTTTGCTCATTGTGGTTGTAAGTTGAGGACCACTTATGTAAAACAATATTAATACTTTTATTTCCCAAACTGTTGCCCCCTCTGGATGCTCTACTTCAAAATAATTGATTTTATAGCGGCATGGTAGCACAGCAGCTGAAGGATGCTGGATCTGCCAACCAGAAATAGTCAACACTCTGGCAGTTGCAGCCCTAATAGCATTGCAGGATGGGGTGAGCTCCCATCCCTTACCTCCAGCTAATGCCCTGCCCACCCAGCAGTTGAAAGCATTATTATGAGTAGATAAATGTGTACTACTTCAATGGGAATGGGTAGCTGCGCAAGAAAAACAGATGCTGGACCTGTTAGGACATAGATGAGATCAGTAAAAGAGACCTGGAAAAGGTTACCTGAGTGCCATTAGTCAGATGGCACATATTGGTTTTCCCCCCATGACGCATCATGAATAGGTGTATAGGTGCAAAACCAAACAAACAAGCAATTAGGCTGTCAAGACTACTCTGTAAAGTAGTAGATCTTCCTGATATATGTATTCTATATGAAATATATAAATTAAATAAAACTTAATTTTGCTTAATTGTTTAAAGGCTCGCTGGAGAATTTTTGAAGACAGACTACTTATTTGTTGTTGTTGGACAAGTGGGAGGAGCATGCAGTGATGTTCAGCAGACCATTCTTGAAGTGAGGCAGTATGACAAGAAAGACAAACTTGTGGAAATTCTTAATGAAATAGGTAATTGAGGCCTTGTAATTGAAATGTACTTTTTAAATGTTACTAATTATTAAATTGATATAAGGCTGCCAAATGTGCAGTGTAGCATAATATTGTTCAGTAATATAAATATGTGCATTATGGATTCTCCACAATGTTTTTTCTTCTCCTGACCAGTTCATTGAACAGAATAGAGTAGAATAGAATTATTTATTGGCCAAGTGTGATTGGACACACAAAGAATTTGTCTTTGGTGTATATGCTCTCAGTATACATAAGGAGAATAAAATATTCATCAAGAATAAAAAAAATACAATTCTTAGTGATAGTCAAGGTTACTACTAATAAGCTATCAAATTGTACTAGGAAACAAATAAAAACAATATAAATTGAAAGTGCAGTGCCCTGCAGCGTCATTTTGAAGGTAGAAGTTGAAACAATTTATGCCTAGGATATGAGGGGTCTAGATATTTTCACAGCCCTCTTTTTGACTTGTGCAGTATACAGGTGTGTAGTATACAGATGTTCAGTGGAAGGCAGGTTGGTCGCCATTGCTTTTTCTGCAGTTCTAATTATCCATTGAAGTCTGTCTTGTTGGGTTCTAGGTTTGTTCTACGGATGAGCCATCAGTTTTTAGGAAATAGGTTTTCTGAGCTAAAGAATGTTGCAGGTTGTTTCAAAAGTCATTAACACTTGTTAATTGTAACAGAACTATAGGGAAACCCCATTTTATGAAGGATCACTGTAAATGTCTCAGAACAACTATAATCACTGAGATGAACTTGTGGGAGTAAAGTTGAAGGGAAGTATGCAATGTAAATATATGGAGTATTTATATTTACATTTTTGAAGGAGAGTATAATATTACTAGTTGTTTTATTTATAGGCAATGAACGAACTATGGTGTTCGTGGAAACAAAGAAAAAAGCAGATTTTTTTGCAACTTTACTTTGCCAAGAAAACATATCAACCACAAGTATTCATGGGTGAGTAAAATGTGGGGTAGGCAACAATTTTGTAACATTTAAAATTAAATTTTGAGAAGAAATTGGTGGTCATGCAAGACTTCCAAATTGGCTGCTGAGGCCAGTTATGATAATTCTGCTCTCAGAGGTTAAATTGGTGGTTGTGTTTCCTGTCACTTTTCACTAGCTATAAAAAATACGTTGGGCAAAGGTGGGGATATTTCCAGAGTACTTGGTTACACCTATTCATATTTCTCATTTCTAGTAGTGCTCAGGCTCTAAACAGAACCCAATGAATTCTTAGAAATGTAGAAATAAATTTTTATTTTTAAAAAATTAAAAGAATTTTTAACAGCAGGTGGGTAAGGACCTAATTACCAAGAGGGTGTGTGGTGCCTTCCATTAATATAAACCAAAAATAAACCATGATCTAGTGATTTCCAGAATATTTAAATCATTCTTTTTTGACTTCCATTGAATCATTTCCAGTTCCTAGGGACTTCCTAGGCTTGAGGTATTCCACATTCCCTATCTTACCACTCTCACAGGGCTACTGAAATGCTTAACTTGGCATCCCCTTTCTGTGTTTCTAATTAAATTATGAGCTTGATAAAAGGTAAATTTGTTTCTGAAAGGACTGTGTGACCTCTAACCAGAACAAAATACAGTAGAGAAGCACAAATTTTGGATCACTATCTAGGATACTTCAGTCTGCAGAGAATACCATTATTCTCCCATTCTTGCAGAGTAGAAATATGAATGACAAATTTATTTTTTATCTAATGCACATATGGCCAACTTTACCCTCCACTTTAGTATATCTGTTAAAATTGCTTTGCAAATTAATTTTTTTGTTCTATTTTTAGTGACCGGGAACAGAGGGAGAGAGAAGAAGCACTTCATTATTTTCGTACTGGAAGATGCCCTGTTCTTGTTGCTACATCTGTAGCAGCAAGAGGTCTAGATATAGAAAATGTTCAGCATGTTATAAATGTTGATCTCCCTTCCACAATTGATGAATATGTTCATAGGATTGGACGAACTGGGCGTTGTGGTAATATAGGCAAAGCAATTTCTTTCTTTGATCCTCAGGCAGACAGTCCTGTTGCACAGCCCCTAATAAAAGTCCTTGCAGATGTAAGTTGTTTTTCATTTCTGTATTTTTTAAAATAGTTTTTAAACAGACAATAGTACATATGTAATAATGCAACTTTCCTTTTTAAGGCTCAGCAAGAGGTTCCAGCATGGTTAGAAGAAATTGCTTGTGGTTCAGGTGGGATTGGTTTTAGTAATCCAAAGGGAAATGTGTTTGCAGCTGTTGATTCCCGAAAGGTAACTTTTAAATAAACCTGATTCTTACCTAAACAGTGGTTAAGTATTGTAATTTTGAAAGACCTCTGGCTCTAAAACATATTTGGAACCTTAAATATTTCTCAAAGTAAGGTAGAGAAATATTTGTGGCCATGGATATTGGAATAGGCAGAGATGAGGAATCAAGCATTATAGAACAAGGATAATAAGGAGAAAGATGCATTTAATAATTTTAAGGTTCTTTACACGTAGATTGCTAAAGTAGTCTGTTAAAATGGTAATATAGGATATATAGAATATATTAAATATTTTTGATTCTGAGAAATTAACAGTTGGGACAACTGGACTTAGAAGTCTGATGGAAAGTAGTAAATTTTATGACTTTTATACACAAACGAAATGCAGTGGAAGCTAATTGTGAGCGTCAAAATACAGAAATGGAGCTCCATAGTTACTTGTATTTCAGGCTATCTGTGATAAATGTTGAAAGCTTGTTAAGTAGGTCGGAGAGCAAGGCTCTGAAAAGTACTTTCTAATACAGACCTGGGCATTTTAGGACCCACAGGCAGTATGTAGCCAGCGGGCAGTCCCAGTCTGGCCCTTGACAGGGAGGCGGCAGCAGCATCAGAGGTGGGGTACAGGAGTGGTGCAGTGTTAGTGGCAGGAGCGGGACAGCAAGCGGTAGGACAACAACAGCCCTCCACAACAGTCCTACTTTATCATGTGGCGCCTTGGGACAATTAATTGCCCACCCCTGTTCTAATACAATCTTGAAACGAAACATAGCACACTGTTTCCTGGCAATATACAATTTTCTTTGTTTTATCTGAAAAATCTGAATTCCGTTTCATGTAGGTTTTCTGTAGCAAAGACAGTCATCACAGTGGAGGATTTGCAGCATCGAATATGCTTGTAGCAGATGAGTCCTGGGATTAAGTCTACCCCTGACAATAGAACAACGTTGTACTATACAAAATCTTCTAAACAAAGTAGTTTTGGGGAAAGCTGACTGGATCCTGATCAAATGTATTTGATTGTCTATAATTTCAGTGGGATTTACTTCTAAGTATATGTGTTTAGGATTATTATATGTTTAAAAAAACCATTGATGTTGCTGCCTTCCCATGTTAAAGAAAAGTGGATTTCAGGCATTTGAGTTCCTTACTTAGCAAATTTAAGTTTAATGGTTGTGTGAAGTAACACAATTTGTTGTAAAAGACTGTTATAACTGAATGTAGAAATTAATAAAAACTTGTAATCATGTCCTGTGCTGTGGATTTTATAGAATTTAGCTCAATTCTGCCAGAGTGTTATTGGCAATTGTTGATTTAATAAATATTTTAGGAGTGCATGATATTAGCTTTAAATACAAATTTTCTTAATATTGAGCAGCTATTGATTCTGCAACCTACACAACATACATTGCATTCGCAAGGCAGAAGAGGTGTATTTAAGTCTATTTTGCTTTATCATGCTGCTTATTGTACTCAAATTTGTTTTGGAGCTTACTAAATCATCCAATTCCTAGGTCAACAATTTTGTATAGGCCTAAATTGCTTTGTGGACAAGAACTATTCAGATACTTTTTAATAACTGGTATTTTTAAGTTGAAGGCTACATTTTTGAATGAACTTTAGGAAATCCCCACACAATCAGAAATAAACAACAAAGAATGGAGTTTTGCTCATTGGTTTAGAGATTAAACCCAAAGCCCAAAACATTTTATGACAACTGAAACTAATGAAATTAAAGTTCACAGGAAAGCTACGGATAGCGAACAAAGTAGCCTTTTAAACCCCCCCCCTTTTTTTAGTCCTGCTTTCCTCAGTTTTGATTGTTTTAGATATCAAAACAATTCATTTGTTCAGGTTAATGATTATGAAATTTGGTACGACACTTGGTGAAACTCACTTAACTCACTTAAAGTTTTTCTTAGGTTGCCTTTTACTCCATCCATTCATCCATCTATCCAAGGTACAGTAAATGTAACTGGGAGAGGCATCCCTCAACTAACCTGGTCCCATGCCATGAAGGGTTTTAAGGCTCAAAACCAGTAATTTAATTTAAACCTGGAAGCAGGTGTAGCTCATGAAACTAAGTGTAATGTGTGCCATTCTAGGAGCTTTTTGCACTAATTGAAGCTTCCAGATTATCTTTAAGGGGAGCCCCAACTAGAGCAAATTACAATAGTGTATTCAGAAGGTGACTAGAGCATCAATCAAGGAACAGGCATAAGCAATCCACATTTCTCATATATCCAGTGTAGCATCATTTTCCATTTCATTCTTGCAGGTTGTCATTTTTAAATCCACTTTCAGATCAGACTCAATCTTGTCAAATAAAACTCATCTTCCATAAAATCTTTTAAACAGAATCTGTCTATAGAGGCAGAAACTTAACATTAATTTCTGGGTCTATTGTTCAAAAACATCCTTCAATATTTATTGAGATAAAATATTTCTGAGTCTTTGAGAGTCAAATATTTGAGAAACACTGCTGTAGGAAGATTATTGCATAAGCTGTGCTGATCTAAAAGAATCTCCCCTTTTCTGCCTAATTATTATTTTCCTTTGATTATGTTTTCTATCACTTTGGGTGAACCAGACCGACTATGCTTTCTCTTGGGTTCCTTTTAAAAATTAATGTTACCTTCGCTATCTCCCGTTTTCTGACTCCATCCCAAGTTCCATATCTTTTTCTAGCAATGTCACCTTTGAATATTTGAATCTTCCAGTGGATGCTATCAAGACTTAAAAGTCAGTAGACTTTTCAACCATCCTCTAAAACAGGGCTCTCCAACCTTGACAACTTGTAAGACTTGTGGACTTCAACTCCCAGAGTTCCTCAGCCAGCAAGGCTCTGGGAGTTGGAAGTCCACAAGTCTTACAAATTGTCAAGGTTGGAGACCCCTGCTCTAAAAGGATACAACAAACGACCAGCTGTCTGCAAGGAATATAAATCCATTCCCCACCCTCCTGTCAGAGCTGAAGAAGCTTCTTGGATGAGAAGCGAAACGTCTTCAAAGAAAAAACAAGGAAGTCCAGTTGCCTCCTGAAAAGGCACCTTTTTCAGGACAACTAACAAGCCTTCTTGTCGACTTCCCACAGCACAACCTCTGAAATGTCTTTTAGCGCCTCTCCCTTCGGCGACGTATCTGGAGCCTCTCTGGGCGCTCCAGACATTCGAGTCATTTCTGAGAACTTTCCCCGGGCCCCAAAACATGTCAGCCGAAAGCCGTGCCAGCTGGTCCGCACATTGTGGGCGATGGTGACGAAACGAATTTCCCCGAAGTTTCATGACGGGAAAAAGCGCTTGGAAGAAGCGGAAAAAACAGGCGTCTCCTCGCAAGGTTGTGCCCAGAGGCGGGGCTTCAGCCGTGGTGGGAAAGCCTCACATTTGAGGCTTTACTCATTTCGCCTGTCGGCAGAGAAAAGCGAAGCCGGCTCCTGCGGGACTTGGAGGTGAGCAGCTGGACGGTGACCGAGCGCGGAGTGTGTGTGTGTGTGTGAGGCGGGATCTTTCACGGGGTCTTGCGGTTTTCTTAAGCGTCGGGCAAGTGCGCTTGTGGGCCCCGAACTTAATGGAGCGCAGAGTAGGCGACCTCCCACCCACCCCTTTGACTCTCAGCTCTTCCAAATCATTCTTGCTCACTTCCTGCCGGTTGCTTAACGCCCCACCACCAAGCCAGCCTCCCCCTCCTCCCCTCTTTTCTTCCGATTGCCCTTTTTTGCACGGTCCCTTTCTCCCCCTATTTCCCACCCCTCTCCTCACTTCTTCTTCAAGTTCCCTCGAATTTCAGTTTCCTCGAATATATCATCTCTTTCGGAGA
>JANHFP010009677.1:0-10458 GCA_032468135.1 Calamaria suluensis
AATGGGCGATGGTAAGCCCCTCTCTCTCCATCTTTAAATGTCCAGCCAGGAAGGTAGCCAGTACATGGGCCTACTAACCATTTTCTTCCCATTTACAAAAAAAATAATAAATGAAAATCTGGATAAATTCCTATCTTACCCGTATCCAATTAGTTCAGATTTCTTCTTTAAAATGTTCAGGAAAAATGATATGTTATATATATTTTATTAAAATATATACTTTCAACTTCTAGATGATTTAGACATTTTCAATAATATATTAAGAATTCTCTCTTTGTCTCATGTTTTATTTCAGGTAAGATTAAGAAAAGGTCTGTCTGCATACTATTAAGAAACAATGGTGACAAATTGCTAAAAAGCCTGTTCTTATCCATCAATAGTCTGCTTGAATGGAGAAATATTCTATATTGTATATTGTATTTTCTGATTTTGAATTACTACCTCACCCTTTTTAAAATGCTAGAATATTACTGTTGATTGACATCAATGTGACTTTCTGAAATCATAATGCATCTCCACTGTGTTGGAAAATAAAAATAGTCATATGAAAAGCTATTTTGTTGGCAGGCTAGTTTCAGTTGCATGAAGAATATTACATGGGTACCAGTGGTGGGTTTCAATTTTTTACTACTGTTTTTGTGAGTGTGGCTTGGTGGGCATTGCATGGATTGGTGAGCATAGCAGGGGAAGGATACTGTAAAACCTGAATTCCCTCCCGATCAGCTGGGACTCAGGAAACAGAGAATAGGTTGGGGCGGGACCAGTCAGAGATGGTATTTACTGGTTCTCCAAACTACTCAAAATTTCCACTACTGGTTCTCCATATCTGGCCAGAACCTGCTGAAAACCCACCTCTGATGGGTACAACAGAACATAGCAAAGAAGCTATACTATTACATAGGAAATCTAGATCCAGAATCAGATCATCTAAGGTGCATTCACTATTTTTAGATTGTCACATAATGTACAGAGAGCAGAAATAGAGGATAGTTGGGGCTTTCAATTTGCAGTCTAATGGATCTGCTTTCTTTGTCACTCTACAAGAAAACCTTCATGGGGATTAACATTTTATAATAGTGTCGAAAATTGTTTACCTTGTTCCTATTTTTTGGAAACATGACCTTCATAACTACCTTTTCTAAATTCTGTACTTAAATGTTTCTTCATAGTTCAGTTCTTGTAATGATGTTTAAGGAAGCTGAAAATTAAGTCAACTGTTCATTATTGTTAATAGAAATTCATTTTCATGTCGTTTTATTTTGCATGACTAGGCAATCAAAACAGGAATCATTTTATACTCTACAAGTATTTTCCCTACTAGGCATCACATGGTTGATTACAGATACTAAGTGCTACTGACACATTACACATTGCTTGTATTAGTAAAGAGCTTGCTAGCTAGTAATAATAAACTTACAGTATGACCCAAAGCATGATTAGCATTCTTGATCTGAGAGAATGGCTTCACTTTGTATAATAGAATATGCTACTTGGATGAGAAGAATCATTCAGACCTTTCCATTATGTTTTGCAAAAGCATCATCAACACTAATTGAGTGAAGAAAATAGACTTTTTTTCTTCCAATTCAATCATGTCCGACTCTAAAGGAATGCCTGGACAAGTCCCTGGAGTTTTCTTGGTAAGGCTTTTGAGAAGTAGTTTTGCCATTATCTTCTTCCTAAGACTAAGAGAAAATGATTACCCCAAGCTGGTTTTGTGCCTATAGCCAGACTAGAATTCACAGTCTCCCACTTTCTATAACCCACAAAAATATACCCAAAAGACAGATCTAGAGCCTGGAAACAAAAATGATGACATTTCACATAACACTGTTTGTTCAGGCCTGAAATGATAATATGGGGGGAAACCCCAAGAAAGATTTCCTTACATAGTCACATTGTCTGTAGCATAGACCTTTTTTGTGAATTAGCAGGCACTAACATTGTATTTGTTGCTTTTTATGAAGAAATTGTTTTTTTTTCTTTTAGATAAATGGTTAAAGCCTGATACTTTGTTCTAGCTAATTCCATATTTCTTTGAATTCTTTATGGTACAGGGGAGGGTAATGGTTATAGAAAACCAAAAATAGTCACATTCCTTTCCACTTCTCAAGTATATTAATGTTATTGTATATGTAAACATAATATTGACTGCTAGAATGAGAAAATCACATATATTGTCCAACAATAGCTCAGTCACTGAAACTTTCAGATTAAAGGAGGCAGAGAAAAATTGATTGTATAAGCAAAGGCACTGTTACTAGTATATTGAGAGTCACTTATTAATTACCAAAAATGCAACATTACAACTCCTATGAAAGAGGCACATAGAAAATTGTACATCTAGTACAAGAAACTGTTGGAAATCTTTGACAATATATGCTAGTCAATCATTTTCAGCAACAAACTTAATAAGACCATAGTCAATAATTGTTACAATATGTCAGGGAATTTTTAAAATAATATCAAGAGTTGCCACCAAATTTTTATCTGTAAAAGAAAGCATAATAAATGATTATTATGATTTGAATAATGACAATACTACATCCTTTCATAATTTTAGAATTTCTGAAATAACACATATTTACAGTAGCTCTTATACAGAATATATATATATATATTTATATTTTAAATAAATAAAATATTTATATTTTATATAAAATACAAACAGGACAATCCTAATTAAACACATCACCAACAGATAACATGGTTATTCTTTTTAATTTCTTCTGCCACTTTACCAGTTGTTATTACCCAGAGCTGATTCTTATCTCCTGACAGTTTTTCTTAGTGCTTTCTAAAAATCAAACTGCTAATAACAATATAGGAGTAAAGAAAGGTAGAAGGAAAAAAACTGAATTCATGTAAAACATTTAACTTTTATTTTTCTTTGGTCAATGGAAATAATCAGCTACTACGGTATCAGCCCAACCCTGAGTAACATACTTAAATAGAGTGAATAAAATTGCTACTTGCAGACCTAATCCAGTTGACCCCATTTGGACTAATCTGAAAAACGTCTTCAGTGTGTTTAAATTCTGGTTAATTTCACGTAATATAAATCCACTCGTAAAGCATTTAGACTGCTGTTCACTGAAATGTGGGGATTATAATAGAAAGGGAAGCAATTCTGTTTTGGAGTCGTTTAACTTCACCGTGAGACTAATCTCAACTTCAATTAGCCTTCAATAGGTATATCCATAAGAATTATAATGAATATTTACTGGCTAAAATTACTGTCTTCAAGAAATTGACTGTTGTCATTTTTATAGGAAAGTTTGTGACAGCTATTTGTGCTTCAGTTTAAGACTGATATAAACAGATTGAAGAGGAAAAGAAACCCTAATCTGTTTAAAATCTTTTGAATCTGTCATCCTAAAACTATAAAATGAGTTAATATTGCTTATAAATTATACATTCATTGTTTGAGCCAGTCACATAGTATAGTATAGCCAGTCACATTGCATAGTATATACAATGCAAAGAAACAAAAATGCACAACAAAATTAATAAGCAGATTTGAAAGCTGAAATTTTTAAAACAGTTTTACTATGCAAAAATTATTCTTAATGTTATATGAACGTATTTCATTGGGATCTAAAAGAAAAAAAAACTTTGTTATGGGTATTTTGAAAATATTAAATGATGTAATGACATCAATTACTTGCGCCAACTTCCCTTACTTGAGTATTTCTAAAATAATGTATCGAAAGCAAGAACTTGAAGTTATGAGTGAGTTCTCTAGTAACACATTTATTTATTTATTTATTTATTTATTTATTTATTTATTTATTTATTTATTTATTTATTTATTTATTTATTTATTTATAATAAAAAATGAATAAGTTTGGAAAATAATGCAATGAAATGCATTGAATTTACTTTTCTTATCCCTTTTTTTTTCCCCCAAATATATCTGTGAATTTCCAATGGTAAAGTAGTATAAAAATCACTGTTTCAAAACTGGGATGAAGGAGGATAACATAGCTTTTCCCAGTGCTTGTAATAACTTGAAGCCTATCACTGCTTCTAGCTATACCTTCTTTCTAACATACGTAATTTCTTCCCAGGTCTTGAAGTCATCTATTTTTAGCTGACTTCTTCCTGCAATAAAATCTTCACTGTCTCAAAATATTTTGTTTTCAGATATGTTGTTCCTTATAATTACTTTCTAATTGATTGCTGGGGGGGGAATAAAAAAATCCTGAATGGAAACTTAGCTGTTGGACCAAATTATGGTTCTATTCAGGGGTGGTTTTCACTTACCTTTACTATTGGTTTGCAATGAGAGTGCACATGTGCAGATCATTCCTAATGACATTCAGGTGGGTGGGCGGAGCCTCCCACCAGTTTTGCAACCAGTTCAGTAGAACCAGACCAAACCGGGAGCAACTCACCACTGGTTCTATTAATTGAAAAAGTTGAGATATTAATTTCAGACAAAATAAAAGAAGCATAATATATTTTAAAGTCACTTTCATACCACACTGCAACTAACAAAGCTAGCCAGTAAGACATAGATAATGGAACTCAGGTGATGGATATTCTATGAATGGAGAGAAATATTTACATCCAAACCTTTCTCTATTAGGGTAGAGACTTTGACAAAGAGAAATCCTGAAGTTTTAAAAACAAGCCAACTAATATCTTCTGTGTTACTTTTATAATCATGATTCTGGAGTCTGGAGACTATTTTCAATCAAAGTGTAACTGTTTTTTCCTGTATCCAGGGAAGGGCCTTCTGTAGTGGAAAGGACAACTCAAACTGTCAGTTTTTTCCTCACAAATAAGACAGTCCTAATGTGAAGAGGGGAAAAACTCCTCTCCATTTGTATGAACAAGGAGAAGTTGCAGTTCAGGGTCATGGATGCTTTGCCATACCTCAATTTTAAGGTCATCTGGCACCTATCTCTCTGTTTGTTGGGGGGGGGAGAAGCATAATAAGCCTTTATAATAGTAATTTACTTTTTTAGTTCCTCTTAGGAGGGAACCCAAGCCTGTCCATTCCATAATAAATATTGGTTCTCCCCGAAAAACTTGGTGAACACAGAATGAAGTACCTATCTTGTTTCCCAATATTAGGTAAATATTTTGGAACAAGTTCCTCTGAAATCAGGGAGATATGTACTTATTAAAAACGCAAACAGTGGACATGCAATCACTTGCTTTTTCTGTTTTTAAATCCAAAGTATCAGATATGACCTGCAAAACTCCAGAAAACCTCTAGATCACAACAAAATTTATCTGACAGTAAAAGGAAAGGATGGGAATGACACATTAGGAACAGCCTAGTTTGATTTTAATTTAAATGGATTTTACTGTTATGCTCTATGAAATTACATTTCATGAAGCAAGTTGAATTGCCCACTTTTACACAGAGATATGGATCAGAGAAGAAACTTCATTTCATTCAACCTTTGAAATATCTCTACAGAAAGGAAAACTCAACTCAGGCAAATCATCTCTAATTCTAATGCTATAAAATTTATTATCTAGGCTCACTAGAGTAGCTCACTATTTAGTATTTTATTTTGAAAGAATCCCACTCTTTGATATTAAATAATATATAACTAATATAAAATTGGTATAAATAGGGAAGTATATTAAAACTTCCTTTAAAGCTGATTGCCCAAACAATCATCTTGATTTAAGCTTCCATTTTTAATTATCTTTTATTTCAAGTTCTTTATACCCACATTCTCCATGCACAAAATATTCAAGAAGGCAAAGAGAATAAATGATAAAAATATAAAATAGTCTGTTACTGTTAGTGGACATTGTGGAATATTGGTTTTAATCCCCTGTGGTAATATAGTTGGTTCTATTATTGAACAGAAAAGCAGCAAGGGGTATTGTAAGAGAATGTCAGTCTACAAAAATAATAAAAGAAAAAAATAACTGGATTTATTTTGCAACATTTGTGCTTATATTAATAACATTACTTTGTTTTTGAACACATTTGGAATGTTAACATTTTACTGATAAAATATTAATACATATCTAAGTTAAATGACATTTTTACCCACCCCTGAGAAAAAAATATAAATTTAATCTATGCACATACTAGCAAACTTCAGGACTGATTACTTTAACAAGTTTGAATGCAGGGCTATCTTTGGATGCAACCTGGAACCTTGAAACAGATCAGTCTGGATGAGCACTGGAAGGATTCAAAAAGAACAAATTACATTATAAACATTCTACTGGTGGCCATTTTGCTTCCAAACATAGGTTGCTGTTATTTTTTTCCTTGGGTCTGGCTTCCTTGAGAAAATGAATTCCTCTTTTCATGAAAGAAGGTTCAGTAACTTTCTCAGTGATTCATTTTAAAATGGTTTAGCCTGGATTTTCTTGGTATGCACTCCAATTCTTTGGAATGAACTTCCTGGTTTTTCAAAAGGACCTAAATACAACTTTTAAAACACGGATTTACTTGTTGATTATAATTGGTTTAAAAATATTGTTTTAACTTATTTTAATAGCTTAAGTTTTAAATTAAGTTGTACTGTAAACCATTAAGTGTCCTCAGTATTCAAACAGGCAATTCAAATAGGCAAAAGAACACTTATTGTTATGTACTATTATTTTTATATGCACATTTGCACATTTGGTTCCTTCCAGTGGTGGGTTTCAAATTATTTTACCATCGGTTCTGTGGGCGTGGCTTGGTGGGCAAGGCATGATTTGGTGGGCATGGCAGGGGAAGGATACTGTAAAATCTTCATTCCCTCCTCACTACAGGTGAAGGTTCCTGCAAAATCCCCATTTCCTCCCGATCAGCTCAGACTCAGAAGGCAGAGAATAGATGGGGATGGGGCCAGTCAGAATTTTTACTACTGGTTCTCCAAACTACTCAAAATTTCCTCTACCGGTTCTTCAGAATTGGTCATGACCTACTGAAACTCTGGTTTCTTCATATATACATAAATGGAATATTTATTAATCAACTTGTTAATGACATTAGATATTTTTCAGCAATGCATAGGTGAAAAGCATTAAATTTCCTGACAAGAAGCTGGCCAAAAGGGGAGGGGGAAGAAAACCATTTAATGTGTACATTTTAAATCAAATTAAGCAAGGGGACATAGTAGTTAAGATTTTGAAGTAGAAGTTCAGTGCTTAGCTATGGAAACTCATTAGATGACTTTCCTTCACTTGCACTCAGAAAAATCTACTTTATAAGATTGTTGCTGTGAGGATAAAATGAATAAATAAATAAATAAATAAAAAGTTTCTATGTAAACTTAAGCTCATATAGAAATGATGTGACAAAAATTGGACATACACACAAACATAAATTTTATCTCCTATCATATACCCTGGAATCTTTTTCATCTTCTTACAAATTCTAAAGATATTATTGACATTTCTGTTTGTGGAATATGGAGGTAGAGATAGAAACAATATCTGTTTGCTCAGCTTACATAATTAAATAACGAAACCTTTCTGAGGTGAATTTAATCTATTTTCCTATTCTTTCTTTTCAGAAGGCATATAACACAATCCATGCATCCAATACTGAAACTATAGAAAATCCAGTGTTCCAAATTATATTACAGGTAGTCTTTAATGGCCACAAATGGGACTACAGTTTTTTTTGCTAAGTAAGGCATATGTTAAATGAGTCATGACCAATTTTACTACTCTTGTCATAGTTCTTAAGCAAATCATTGTGGTTCTTAAGTGAATCATGTGGTCACTGAGAATCTGTCTTCCCCCAGATTGGCAGATGGTGATCATGTGACCTTGGGATGCTGTAAATGTTCTAAATACATACTGTTTGCCAAGTGCCTGAATTTTGATCATGTGACTGACTGTAGGGATGCTGCAGGGATGTTGTAAGAGTGAAATTGGCTTTAAGTCATTTTGTTCATTGGTATTGTAATTTCAAGTGGTCCCCAGACAAATGTTTGTAAGTTGAGGACTAATTGTAACAATGGTTAATTTACAGTGTACCTTACTTTACCTATCCTTGGCAAGTTGTAGGAAGTATATTATGCACAACAAATGAAAGGGGGCTAATAAAATGTTCGTTTATTTTTTTAAAAAAAATTCAAATAACTACTTCCCTTTAAAATATAATGGAACCCAAATAAATATTTCTACATTCCAACTTTTCTATTGCATTTCCTCCCACCCCAATTCAATGTAGATGCAGTCAACAGAAAAGATTTTGAATTCTTATTGCCTAGCAACAGGAAGAAAGGAAAATTATATTCTAGCAACCCAGTTAGCACAAGAGACTTAATATCCAAAATACCAATAAAATGAACAAAGCTACAATGCAGCTTCTATAAATATATAAATTGTTAAAAAAAATAAAGTTATTATGGCCAATTAATGTTGATGCAATTAGGATTCTATTTTTTTCTCTAAAAGGAGGAGAAATCCTTCAAATACAAACAGCCATGCCATTAACCCATAGCAAAACTGAACTGAAATCATTTCTGTTCTTTTGCCTTCCCCTGCAATAGGTTTGCAATAAACATGATTGCTTTTAGAAAGCATCTTTTTCCTATTTCCTAAGATTAGAATCTAAAACTTTGTTCACTGAAAGATACTGGATAGTACACAACAAAATGGCCAGTACATTATAGTAATTATTTTTATTTGGTTTGATTTCAAAGTGGCTAAGTTGTCAGTAGCATGGATTTTGTATTGAATCAGAATGTTTAACGTCTGGTGCAATTAGTTATATAAAGTTATAATTTATGCCATTTGTGGGGAAAATGCCTCTGTTTATGAAAGGAGGCTCTTTCAAAATCACTTCAGAATGAAGTTTGCAGTTCTCATTGCATCATTGGAATAGGGAAATGAATAATTTGAATGCATGAGGTTATGCTGAAGAATAAAACTATATTCTATGCAAAATGAAAGCATTATTTTGTAAGGAAGATATCAGATGTCTCTTGGATAACTCTGAAAACCTAGTACTTGCCAAATTCTGCGCTAATCTGTTTAAAATTATTTATCCAGTTTTAATTAGTATTTAATTTACATCTGGGGTCCATGGATACATATGTCAAATTATTCTCATTTTCAGAGGGTTTCTTTTTAAAGGATTACTGTAAATTTAGGGTCTTGGCCCTGAATGTACCATAATTAGTGATAGAAATATTGCAATGAATCTAAGATCTTCCATAATTTTTCATTTAATAATCTACACCATTTATAAATGTTCATAAAGAGTTGGAGAGATAACAGCAAAGAACCTGAAAATAAGATTTCCAAGGCCAATTTTGATGTAGCAACTAATTCTTGGCTTGTTACACAAACTCAATAAAAAGGGTAATATCTTTTAAAGTCACTTTCATACCACACTGAAACTAACAAAACTAGCCAGTAAAACATTGATAGGATGGGAGCAGATAATCATGTTAAATACATTTCATATATTGTTTCAGTTTAGAATATTCACATCATCAAAGTGGCATAAAATGTAAACAATCAAATGCAAAAAGGTTTATCAGGTTTATGTAAGGTGACCATCTGTCCCGCTTTTCACAGGACAGACATGCTTTTTTGGGAAAAGTCCCGGGTCCCACGCGATGTTTGAAAAGTCCTGATTTTTTTTTTTTTTGGCCTCAGAGCAGCCGAGGAGGAGGCCATGCCCACCCACTCTCCTCCCCAGCAGCAGGAAGCAGAGAGCAGGAAGGTAGGGTTTTCGGAGGTGAGACACCATCGACGGGGGGGTGTTGTAGCAACACGTGCACACCGGTGTATCTGCACCCCCACCCACCCCTGTTGATGGTGTCCCACTGCGGAAAATCCTACCTTCCTGCTTTCTGCTTGTGAGGAAGGGAAGGAGGAAGGGAAGGTTTCTGCCAGTGGGACACCATCGATGGGGGGGGGAAGAACAGACTGGCACGTGCGCGCAGCTATCCCCCACCCCGTCAATGCTGCCCGGGTTGACAGGCGGCCCTGGCAATTTTTAAAAAAAATTTAAAACTGTCGGTGAGCTTTCCTGAGCTGCTTTGCAAAGGCTTTGCAAAAATCACTCTGGAAGTGTCCCTGCAATTCTGGGGCACCCTTCTGCTGCTGCCACTGCCTTCCACGGCTAACGCCAATCAGGAAGCGTACATGAGTTCATTGAGGCCCCTTCTCATCTGCAGCCGCCGTTGCTGTGTCCTGCGGCTAGTGCTGCTCACAAATCATCCCGTGAGTTTGGGGAAGCCGCTCCGCCACCCCCACCCTGTCTGCCATCTCACTGTCCTGCATTTTGATGGAGGAAGGGAGGGAAGGAAGGGGGAGAGAGAGAGAAAGAGAGGGAGAGAAGGAGAGAGAAGAAAGAAAAGGAGACAAAGAAATAGAGAAAGAAGGAAGGGAGGGAGGAAGGAAGGAAGGGAGGAGAGTGAGAGAAACAGAAACAAAGGAGGGGGAGGAAAGAAAGAAAGAAAGAAAGAAAGAAAGAAAGAAAGAAAGAAAGAAAGAAAGAAAGAAAGAAAGAAAACAAGCAAA
>JANHFP010009697.1:0-12697 GCA_032468135.1 Calamaria suluensis
GTCCCTATTTTTTCTACTTGCATTTTTACATGCTTTTGAAACTGCTAGGTTGGCAGAAGCTGGGACAAGTAATGGGACCTCACCCCATTACATGGCACTAGGGATATGAACCGTTGAACTGCCGACCTTCCAATCAACAACCTCAGCTGTCTTACCCACTGAACCACTGCGTCCCTTAGAATATAGTATTGCAGGCTAATTCTGCTGATTTCCAGGAGTCCGATTCTCATTGGCTCAAGGTTGATTCAGGCTTCCATTCTTCCAATATCGGAAAAATGAGGACCCAGATTGTTGGGGGCAACATGCTGACTCTGTAAAACCACTCAGAGAGGGGCTGTAAAGCACAGTGAAGCAGTATAGAAATCTAATCACTATTGCTATTTTCAGTGAGATCAGATGCCTCTGTATTGTCTCCCTAGGCTGGAGAAAATGTATGGGAGGTAGCCAATAGGCTCACAACCATTTCCCTGGCTTCCCAAAGACATCTGATTGAACCCTGGGAAAGTTGGACTAGGTTGCACAACAGATTGGAACTCTAATGAGTCTGTGAAAGAAAACTGGAATATAGCATGGGAAAACTAACCTGGAAGCTAGAAAAGTTAAAATATCAGTAATCTGCCAATGACTATCAGCAAATATAAGTGGGGTTAAATGCAGTTTCCTCCTCCCAGTTCTCCCCTAAAAATGCATTAAATCGTATCATTTTAACAAACGTGGGTGTGTGAACATACACTTGCCAAGGTGACATGTAGTTTCATCCTGATTTAGATCTCACTTAACAATGACTGTATCAGTCTAAAATAGATGTATAATAATATCAAGCACAGCTAGGTCTTAGCAACTTAATAGATCTCAAGAGGAACAATATCCTTGGGTGACACATAGCTCTTAGGAAGAAGGGAAACATTTTTACAGGAAGGAGATCTACCTCCAGTTTCCTAAAAACATGGAATCTGGATCTGGAGAGGGTACTGAATACTCAGGTGTTTTATTCAAAAACAGTTCTTGGCTCTGGGAGTTTTGGAGTTAAATTCTATCATCTTTAATGCCATTTTTTAAAGGTACTACTGAATTTTGGAGCAGTCTTTGGGACATCTCATTCTGTTCTTGTGTGCAATTTTTTGAATAGGACAGTAGAAAAATTGAAGGTTGTAACTGTCAGCTCTACAAGATGGAACAGATTAAGAAAACTCTTCCATATAGGTCAAGGCTTCAGTATCTTTACAATAACAGTAGTCTGAATATCCCTCTTCCTTCTGACATTTAATCTTCATGTGTGAACGAGGGAGGGGTTTGCCTGAGATGTTTTCTCATACTATTTTCAAGTCTACTTTATCTAACAGTTGCCTTAGTAGCAGCTCTTCCTCATGTCCTTCTGTGAATAAACTTTTCAATACTTTTCAGAGTGGAAATTCTAGGGGTTATGGTCTGAATACAAAACTAGGGAGATTTGATATGTGTGGTACAATGGAAATTAAAAGTTGGGGAAGAGGAGATCTCCTTCAAATTCCCAATAGATCAGGTATTGATCAGGTATCAATGACCATCCAGATAACCTCCAGGAGGAATCCTATAGTACTGTGATGGCAAACCTATGACACACTTGCGCACATAATTATGAATTTACTCCAAATCCATAGTAATGATGGGAAACAATGCTCCAAGGCAGCATCAAATGGAACGTGGGAGAATGTACAAGCTATCTTTTCTATTTCCCATGAAATCATGGAGCATTGTACATTTTTTTAAAAAAAATCTTCAATCTGGAGTTGTTCCAGAGGAAGACAGAACAGGAAGTCTTCCCTTATTAATGACTAAGTGGTGTTATAATTTTCAGTTTGCAGTTAAAAGCCATGTTGAGCCATTTGTGAGCCAGCGGAGTTCTGTCAACAAATAAGGAGCTCCAATTTCAGGGTAGTGAATTGTCTTTGGAAAACATGGCTAGAAAGAGTGATCCGTGCTCTCATTGGATGAGATTCTTGGCTCATCCCACCATTCAACTCCTGAGATCCCATGATAGCAGCATGCTGGCATGATTAGACACAGCAGCATCAAGTCAGCATTAAGAGCAATTTGTGTGCATTTTATTTTTCTGAATAGAGTGAGTAATAGATAGCAGATGCAAGAGAGAAAAAAATGGATAGAGAAACATTAAATGTAGTATATAAAAATTTTAATTTGTAATAACATGATGATATAAAAGCCTAAATTACTTCTTTCTACATCTAAGAGCCTGCAATATGCTCTCCTTCTTAATGGAGACAATATGAGTCAGGTTTTTATTTATTTATTCATTCAATTTATATAGACACCCATATCATAAAAGTGGCTGTGGATGGCATGCAATAAAAACAAACGAACCATAAAATAAACATTAAAAAAGCATTCTGCAATTAAAACATCTATCAGTGTTTACTATTGACAAATTACTAATGAGGATTTGATTTTATAGGCATTGTAGCCCCCTCCTACAGCACAAGTTGGAGACAAAAGAGAAAGGAGAACTAAACTGAAGGGAATTATGAAAGTCTCAAGAATATCAATTGAACAATAGGAAACATTGTTACACAGAGACATGAGCATTAAGCCTTTGTTCAAAAAGAAAAGGATGTAGAAGTGCAAAGTTCCTCTTGTAAATATTACTTCTGTTGACTTAGTGGTCAATAGATTTATAGAAAGCTAATGGGTGCAAAGTTGAATTTCAACCTAGAGTAAGCAAAGACTTGAGAAAGATTACACATTCGGTTATTGGCCAACAATTAAGGAAAGACTACCTGACAGTTCTCAGTGTTCAACTATTGTTCCACTGGTGCTATGGAATGTAGGAAAATGGGGAAGAGATGCAACCTCAGAGATAATCAGACAAGAGAGGTAGGAGCCACCAATAGATTAATGGTTAGAGGAAGAAGCTTAGGAAAGACTTACCCTAATTGTCAGAATGGGACAACTCGCCACGGCCAATCTGCCATGGCCAACTTGCCACAGGACAATTGTAGCAATTGTACCATGGTAGTTGTGGGACAATTCACTGAGGGATTCACTTTTATTTTTGTTGACCACACTTTCATCAAAATTATTTCATCTCTTGTATCACAGGAAGTCATTCCTATGATTACCGGTTTTTGTAATGCTTTGACGAATAATAAAGAGAACTAATCCCATGTTGAGTTATTCCATGGCAAGCTAGCCTGTGGTGAGTTGGCCATGGCAAATTGGCCACAGCAAGTTCTCATGTTGTTGTTATTAGTTGCGAAGTCATGTCCAACCCATCGCGACCCCGTGGACAACGTTCCTGCCCTCCACCATCCTCTGGAGTCCACCCAAGCTCACGCCTACTGCTTCAGTGACCTTGTTCTCTGTCATCCCCTTCTTCTTTGGCCCTCAATCTTTCCTAGCATCAGGCTCTTGTTCAGTGAGCCCAAGTTGTCATAGACCCCCTAATTCTTTGGGTGATTAAAAATGGTGGTGGGAAATTTGTACCTTCAGACTTGCAAGGTTCTGTTAATGTAGCCATACAGTAAAGTCAAATTAGCTAATCTAATCTAGCACAATTAGATTAGCTAATTTGTCTTTACTGTAAGGTTAGCAGAACTTTGCAAGTCTGAAAGTACAAAATTCCTGGTTACCTGGGACGGCTGGCAGTTGTTGCTTCTTTGCAGGCTCCTGGCTTCCAAACTTGCAAATGTGCTCATTCTCAGATGGCTGTGATGCCCACGGAGTTCTGAAAATAGAGAAAGCAGCTCAATCTCAAGTTTGAAAGGGATGCAAAAGGACTGGGAGGAAGAAAGGCTGGTTGTCTGAAACAGCAGTAGCTCATTCTGTGAGATGTCTAAGTCTGGGAAAAGAATTCAAGGAATTTTCAGGTGGAGATCAAAGGAATTTGTGCCCAGGAACAACCCCTTCCATTCCCTTCTCTTAGTACTCAAACTATAGTCTTCTAGAGGGCTGAAAACTTAGTTCAAACTTCAATTTATAGTTTAGATGAAGTATTTATTGACTTACATACATTTGGGTAATAAATAGTATAAATATAATTTTTTTAACAATTCAAAACCTGCAAAAAGCAGTCCGAAAGCAGAGAATGAGTAATTAAAAAGAGTTTAAAATAACTTAACACATTTAATATGTGTTCCAGTAAAGCCTCACTTAAAATAGTTCATGTATTTAAAACTTGAAAACTGCTGCCTCCACTGCAAAGCTACAAAAATGCTAGCAACAGGCTATCAATAAGAGGGAACGATATGGCATGCACACTGAACTTGAATTTATCTGGATGAACAGTTGGTTTTTTTAAACTAGCATCACTTCTATTAAGAATGCCCTTTCAGGTTACTGCTTAGCACCCCTCTAGCAAATATTGTACCCTCGAGAATGCATCTCCACTAGCTGTTAGCTGGTGTGTACAGGAGAAATATCCTCATTTTAAACCATTGGGGGCTTTACAAGTGTTTTAAGGTTAGCCTGACAGCCAACAGGCAGCCAATGCAGCGTGTTCAGAACAATGATAAGGCGTACACAGTATTTTGCTGCAGCATATTTTATCTTTCAGAAATAGCCCCACCAACAATCCACCGCAGTTACAACAATGCATGGATCGCTGTTGTCAGGTTATCCTTGTTCAGAACGACTGTAGCTATATATAATTAGATCCCATTTCAGGGGAAGTACAAAGCAGATGATTACCTAATTCCCACAGAAAAGAAATACCTCTTCTCAATGTTAATGTTAAATACCTCTTCTTGTTAATGTTCCATCTCAGCTGACTGGCCCTCAGCTAGTCTTATCTGAGATTTCTAAAGCTACATTTTTGAACTTTGATGCTGGAGAAGACTCCTGCAAGTCCCTTGGACTGCAAAGTGATCCAACCAGTCAGCCCTAGAGGAGATCAACCCTGACTGTTCTTTAGAAGGCCAGATCCTAAAAATGAAACTCAAATACTTTGGCCACCTAATGAGAAGGAAGGACTCACAGGAGAAGAGCCTGATGTTGGGAAAGATTGAGGGCAAAAGAAGGGGACAACCAAGAATGAGGTGGCTGGATGGAGTCACTGAAGCAGTAGGTGTGAGCATAGGTGGACTCCAGAGGATGGCGGACAGGAGGGCCTGGAGGAACGTTGTCCATGGGGTCACAATGGGTTGGAGACAACTTCGCAACTATCAACTGCATGATAGCTCAGTGTTTCACATCCTTGACAACTTGAACGTGTTTGGACTTCAACTCCCAGAATTCCCCAGCGAGCGTTGCTGGCTGGGGAATTCTGGGAATTGAAGTCCAAGACATTTTCAAGCTGCCAAGGATGAGAAACCCTGAATAAGATTGATGGCGGATGCAGCCAATTTGGACCAAAATAAACCTTCCATCCGTCTTGCTCCACTCGATGCATCCGAGGGCATGAGCCCGCAGCTTACAAAAGGCTTCACACTTTTAATAAAATAATACGCTGCAAATAGCTTTCCAAGACTCCTGACTCCCCCCCCCCCCCTTTCAGCTTCCCCGGAATGGCGAACCCACGCTGCCTCGCTAAAAGAACGACAACCTAGCCGGTCTTGCGGGGGAAACAATTAAAAAGTCAGAGAAGAAAAGAGAATCGATTTTACCCTGCCGTGAAGCCTCCCACAAAAACCGAAAACGGGAACGAAACAAAGGTGTTGGAAAAAGAATGCATTTCTCTCCTCTCCCACCCCCATCATCATCATCATCAACAACAAGTAGTAATTATTTCTTTCTGATGGAGGGAAACTGAGATTCTGTTCTCCGCCAGGCGTTTTGAAAGTCGGGGGGGGGGGAGAGGGGGGGAAAATTCCTCCAAGCCTCTGAATGGCCTTAAACGATTTCTCTGCAGGTGGAAGGGGCGTTATTGGCTTTTGCTGCTAAAGCTGGTGGGGGAACCACTGCGCTACGGGTGCAAGGGATGCTCCTGGATGGATGGGAAAGATCACCTCGGGAAGGACACCTGGCTCTTTTGCAAAGGCTGCGCTTGCAGAAGAGAGAGAGACACGCTCGCCCTGGGAACGGTGTCCATGGCAACCCAATCCAGGGAACCCCTGCAAGAAACCCCAAAGAAAGAAAGAAAGAAAGAGGGATCGGAAAGCGGCTGGCGTGCCAACTAGAGGTTGTGAGTCTGGGCAGCCAGGAACGGTAATGACGGTAATGACCCAGCCCATGTCTCGCACACGCAGCAAGCAGCGTGTGTGTGTGTGCAGATCGCGTGACCTGTCATCTTTGCTATAGTGGGAAAAACACCCAGGAGATCAATAGGAGGACACAAGCAGAGGCTGGCAGATCAAAAGCCGATGGTGAAATTGAAACACTGAAACAGACCAGCTCCCCCCCCCCCCCATTCCCTTCTGCAAGCTCAAAAGAAGAGAGAACAGGAGGAATTAGAAACGATGTTCGATGCTTGGGGGAAACGAAATTGGAATTACATTAAAAATATAACAGCGCCGTAACTAAAACTAGAAAGGGAGGCTATGATTCAATTAAAACTAGGGATTACTATTCTAACCATGGAAATTTTGTTGCCTACAAACAAATATTACGAGTGGTATCTTTATTTGTCATCAAAGGAGCGATATCAAGAATATGGTAAAGGTAAAAGTTTCCCTCGCACATATGTGCTAGTCGTTTCCGGCTCTAGAGGGCGGTGCTCATCTCCGTTTCAAAGCCAAAGAGCCAGCGCTGTCCAAAGACGTCTTCGTGGTCATGTGGCCGGCATGACTAAATGCCAAAGGCGCACAGAATGCTGTTACCTTCCCACCAAACGTGGTCCCTATTTTTTCTACTTGCATTTTTTACATGCTTTCAAAACTGCTAGGTTGGCAGAAGCTGGGACAAATAAAGGAAGCTCACCCCATTACACAGCACTAGGGATTCAAACCGCTGAACTGCCGATCTTCCGATCAACAAGCTCAGCTGTCTTACCCATTGAGTCACCGCGTCCCTCTATAAAGTGCAGTAGTGCAGGCAAATTCTGCAAACAGCCTGGAGTTCGATCATGACACGGCTCAAAGATGACTCTGCGGTCAGTAAAATGAGGACCCAGAATGTTGGTGGTAATATACAAATAAGGCTTACATTGTAAACTATGTAGACAGTGCTGTAAATGCACTATAGGGTGGTATACAACCTAAATGATATTGCTATAAGACTTTGATGTAGAGAAAGTATAGTGGTTATCCGTACATGAATCTTAAATTGTGGTGCTTAATGACGGAACTAAAGTTGGATGTTTAAAAAACATTCCAACCTACTCTCAAATAGGATTGTGTATCATGGAATTCCTATCAGAGTGTTTTGCTACTCAGGTATCCATAGATTTCATCAGTTTTTTGACCACTGATTCTGAGATAATTGCTCACCACATAGGAGAAAGCAAATGGCTGACTTCAGTTTTTTTATATTCTCTCTCCGCCCCCCCTTTTTTTTTTTTTTTGTACAAAACAAAATCTGCCTAGAGCATACATTTAGAATCTGGCAGGAATTGATGGAATAAAGCTGATGGAGGCTGATGGACCAGAGGTACATCTTCTAGAATCCAGATGGTCTGCTCCAGTTAATAATAACCTTGCTCTGAATACATAAACAGATCATTAAACTGTAATCATTCTGGTTAATCAATTTCTAGAGCTTGGGTCCTTAATCATTTGAAAATTTGACATGACTATTTTCAGAACTTCATTTCTGCCAAGCAGAAAACATGTTGTACTATCTTTATCCTTGGTTTTCATTAAAACAGTATCCTCAAAATAATGCTAAAATAAGGAACGGATGTACACTCTTATTGCATTATTTTTTTGCTCATTAGCACAATGAGAAAAATTAGGGAAAGACTGTTTTGACTTTGTAAGCATTAGTTAAGATTTGGAAGTCCTATTGATATTAAGCTGGTTTCCCATAGTTATGGCTTTTTGGGTCAGTGTTCATCTAGAACAGGATCTTTTTATATACCACAATCCAGAACGGTTATATGTTCAGATCACAAATGAACTGTGATTTTGCTGGGCTCCAGTCCAGTTGTGCATACGCTTACAATATACCTTGTATATTATACTGTGTGCATATACCAGTAGGTAATGTCATCAAGCAGAAAGCCCATAAGAGCGATGAAGTTCAGAAGTATATTGATCTGTCCACATTGTTGTTGTGTCTTTTCATTACACTTCAGCAAGC
This sequence comes from Calamaria suluensis, assembly GCA_032468135.1. Classification (NCBI taxonomy): domain Eukaryota; kingdom Metazoa; phylum Chordata; class Lepidosauria; order Squamata; family Calamariidae; genus Calamaria; species Calamaria suluensis. The sequence continues at coordinate 8,170 of JANHFP010009697.1, forward strand.
CAGATGAGATGTCCATGAACTTAATTAAAGCAAACTTAATTAAACACAAACATTAAATGTTTGTTTTAGTATTTAGGTAAGAAAGCAAAATGTAAGAGTAAAGCTAGATTATTTCTTCTGTAACTCTTCTAAAGTGCACAGATACAAATCCCCTAGCTACATGTACTTTATATCATATAAATTGAGTGATGATGTTATATTTTAGTTAGTAGCTAGAAATTCTCAGACAGATTTAAGGAGAATATGGGAAGTAGAAGACCAGATTACCATCACATAGAGTATATGTGGAAAAGAGGGGTACCAGATTTAACCCAAGATATATATATATGAATTCTGGAATCAGCTTTAATGGTTTAGTGGCTAATTGATTAAAGAATAGTCCCAGTCCTATTAAGTTTCCTGGAGGCTTTGGCCAAGTTTATGCTTGCTTTTAGAGGAACCTGAAAGCTCAATGACTCCCATAGAGAATTGCCATAAAGTAATTAAGCATCTGTTAAAAGAATTAAATGATGGATAGTGAGAAGAATATTGGAGGGGAGCCGTATCAACCAAAGCCGGAAGTATTGATTGCATAAGCATGAGCCACGGCGGCACAGTGGTTAGAGTGCTGTACTACAGGCTATTTCTGCTGACTGCTGGCTGCCTGCAATTTGGCAGGTCAAATCTCACCAGGCTCAAGGTTGACTCAGCCTTCCACCCTTCCGAGGTTGACAAAATGAGGACCCAAATTGTTGGGGACAGTGTGCTGACTCTGTAAAACACTTAGGGTTAAAGCACTATAAAGAGATATATAAATCCAAGTGCTATCACTATTGCTATAATATGTTCGTGAGAATATTGTCATAACTCTACCAATAATCACATTGGATCCCTCTCTGAGGGAAATGGGCAGTTCAGAAATGTGAAAATAAACAAACAAATATTTTTCCTGGTTCCTTAAAAAAATGACCATAGCTCTACTGGATTACAGCAACACCAACCAGACTCTTGTTTCTCACAGTGCCGAGCAAAGTTGTCTTTTGATTGCTCACAGCCAAGGCATGTCTTCCTGTCTTCGTGGTTAGAGTTAAAATCAAGGTGGCTGCCCCCAAACTAAGCTAATATTTAGGTTTCAATAGTATCATGTATGCAATGCCTCTCATTAACTTTAAAATTTTAAATCTAATTTACTATAGTAAATTTCTTACTGAATTGTGTTAACCAATTTTCCTAGGATAGACTTTATGGAACTCTTGCCTCACAATCAGGAGGTTATGAGTTCTGATCCTAGGTGTAAGGTCTCCTGCTTGGACTAGATGACCTGCAAGGTCCCTTTCAATTCTGTTACTCTGTTAAAAAAATAGTTGGCCTTTAATTTCATGAATCTTTCTTGGATTTGTGTTTACATTTTGAAAGCTACAATTTTGAAACTAAGACTGTACTAACCTTGAGTGCACTTGAGTAGAGCCTAGTGCTGGGAAAGATTGAGGGCAAAAGAAGAAGGGGACAACAGAGAACAAAGTGGCTGGATGGAATCACTGAAGCAGTGGGTGTGAGCTTAAATGGACTCCAGAGGATGGTAGAGGACAGGAAGGCCTGGAGGAACGTTGTCCATGGGGTCATGATGAGTTGGACATGACTTCGCAACTAACAACAAAAGCAACAAGAAACCTTGAGCTCAAAATGGTTTTTTGTTTAATTACAATCCTCTCTAAGAAAATGGCTATATTTGATTTCTTTACATTTTTCGACCTGCTCATCGAGGCAATTGGTATTTATCTGTTAACCATACACTGTAGCAGTCTCCTGGATGAAAACAATAGATTGTCAAATCCTTTAAAATGACCTGCAAATTTCATGTCAATGTATTATTATCATCATCATCATCATCCTGGAAATCATTCTTCCTATGATGTAAAACCTATTTGGATTCAGTGTTAAAAATGCTACAACAAATCAAGCTGTTAGCATTGCCTCAAAGAGTGGAAAGGTTTCCTCGTAAAACATAAAGCCTCATTCTAATGCCAGTAAAAAATGAATAAATTGGTCCTTGAGGAAAAATAAATGGCAATAAACATATTGTTCTGCAACATGTAGTACATTTGGTATTGAAATTAAACTCGGTAGGGAGTAAAATGTTGTTGCTTTAAAGGAGCAATATCAAACTGTTGTTCCATCATCCTTTTACTCTATAGCAGATGCTGCTATTCCTGTAGAAACACTTCACAGTGCCCACAGTCCTCTTATTGATGTCAGCTAGGATGCAGACAGCCTGAGGCGTCTTAGTTTAGTTCTCCTTTTAAGCTTCCAGATCACTCTGATTCTTTTTCCAAGAGTTTTTGGAAACAAAACTTTAATTAGGATGATCTTTCCCTCTTTCATCTCCCTTATCATTCTGTGTCCTCTCCTCCTTCCACAACCCTTTTTAAAATCATTTGATTTGATTCATTCAATATAACCTTCCATAAATTGTTCCCTTGATGCTAAATCTCTTTGAGGGAAAAATATGAAAGGAGATTTTGCAGCTATCAGCTTCCTGAGGTAATCAGGTGGGTTCTACTGTTTGAGGTTGGTCCCTATTACTTAAGCATGCTTTCCCTAGAAATAAAACAAACCAAAAATAACAACTAACATAGATGAAGCGGCATTCTGATGGGGTACAATCTGCATGACACACAGTTAGCTATCCAGCAAGTTATTCCAACTGCATCTAGGCTGATAGTCCCAATCTTTTATTATTTACCACAGCTCTATCCTTATTTCCTGTTACCTAGGTCTGTGTGGACACTTTTGCTCCAGAGATTTATCACTCTCTGGTGCCCAAAGATTATATTGTCGTAAGCAACTTTATTTTCATATTCATACAGTAAGCTGTAATTTAGTTTGTTCAGCTTTGACTTAGCTCTGCTGGCTGGAGAATTCCTGGGAGTTGAAGTCCACAAGTCTTAAAGCTGCCAAGTTTGGGAACCTCTGACTTAGTGTGTTTTGTGGCTTTTAAAATTGCAGTTGTGTGAATTTTACCACTTATGGTTTGTTAATAAGGAATGTTAGATAGATCATGGTTCAATGTACCTGTTTTGTGTTCTTGCCTATTGCACCCAGAACTACTGTTCTAAAAAGCAATATAGTTTCACTTTTTTCAACGAATACTGCAAGCCAAAGAAAAAACTTCAATAAATGTAGGTAGATTCTTTGATGTTACTGCATCTCTTTCCTTTGTCTGTCTTCTTTATTGTGCAAATAGAAAGGGATCTGCCTTTTTTGTTTAAAATTTGTTGTAAATCATTATATATGTGCCACACAGCTGCCTTTGAGGGCTAGGAAAGTTTGTAATGTAATTTAACTGGGTTGAGCACAGGTAAGATACAAGAGGGAAGATGCTTGTTATCATATGAATAAAAAAAAACTAGACTTGAGTTAAATAAAGAAAATGGTCATTTAGTTTGGAAATTACTCATATCTTGCTAATATTAGCCCACCTCAGTCCTAACAGTTGCTCATATCCCTGTATTCTTGATAAGGTGAGGCTTCCCCAAGGATGGAGTTTGACCCTCTCTCAGATTTGTCTTAACCTGATCCATCAGATCCCATTTCCTTAGTTTCTTCTTGTCACTGAAACGTAGCCTGGGTTGCAGTGCCTTGTCTTTCAAACTTTCATTAGTTATTTCTCCATCTAATCCTTACAATAATCAACACTATGTTTATTATTAAGAGAATAAAGTTTGAATTAGTACCTTCCATGTGCTGTATTATTCAATAATATCTATGCCAGTCTTCATCTCTCTCAGAGCATTGGTAAAATCGGTCGAGTTATATAAGAGCAACAAAAATTTGTACAGGAATCTATAGATCTAATAAGGAACACTTTACCACAAACAGTATATTCTATAGTTGGCAGATCCATATTTGGGCCTGTATAATGATGCAGTTATACTATATGGATCCAGTCCTATTCCTCCAATGGAGTCTACATTCTAATTTGGATCCTATAAAATAGCCATCTGCAGCCAGGTATCCATGAGATTGTGTTGGACTACAGCATTCATTATTTTAAACCAGGATGACCAATGTTGGCTGAGGGGGTCTAGCAAATTATAATCCAATAAAGAGGGTATCAGTTTGGAGAAGTTCGACTTCTAATGTTTCTTTATCTACAGTACAGGGTGGTATTATATTTTTATGATGAACATAGCACACAGAAATTCAAAGAGATTTGATTATTAGGATTTGATTATTAGTAAGTTAAAAATCAACTATTTTGAAACTCTTACTTTGCAATGGCTTAATCCACTAACTAGTTTCATGTTCAGGTGGCTGTTGCCAGAGGGACTATTGATCTTATGGGAGGGAAGAAAAGTAAAAATTAATTCAGTGGGGGAGGCAGAAGCCTTTCTTAAAGAACACAAGAATCTCCTGGAAGAGGTAGAAGGAGCAGTGGGGGGGATGGAAGAAGCTGGAACCTCCTCGGGGGCGGGGGGCAGAGGCGCTGTGGAATTTAAGATCCAAAAATAAAAAATAAGATGTGAAATAATCCAGATTTTAAGATATA
>JANHFP010009701.1:5042-15618 GCA_032468135.1 Calamaria suluensis
CTCTGCTAGGTTTGTTAGGAACCTGTTGGATCTTCCACTTGGTGCAGAGCTTGTCTCCCAGTTGATGTCAGGATAGTTAAAATCCCCCATTGCTATCATGAAGTGCTTCCTATATACCTTAGTTAGCTGACTAGCAAAAAGTTCATCTATTTCCTCTGTTTGGTTGGGTGGCCTATAGTATAGACCTACGACATGTCATTTTCCCTTCTTTTAATATTGACCCAAATGTATTCAAGGTAATTTTCATCATTGTTCTGCTCTATTTTTGTAGAGATGTAGTTATTTCTTATATATAGTACAACCCCACCTCCTATTTTATTTGGTCTACTTCTTTTAAATAATTTATAACCTTCTAGCTGTATGTTCCATTTGTGGTTTTCATCCCACCAAGTTTCCGTAATGGCAACAATGTCATATCTGCCCTCATTTACTTGAATTTCTAATTCACCCTGTTTATTCCTCATACTCTGTGTATAGACATTTGAGTCCATTTTGATTGACCCTGTGTTTACTGTCTACATAACCTATGTTGTGCCTGACTTACCCTACTTTCTTGCCACATCTTTGTACCATCTTGCACATGGTATGGCACTTACTATTAAATGCTTCGTTTTGCTTGACAGCAGGGCTGATAATTTTACCTGCACAGACATCTATGTTACTATTAATTTTGGATTGCTGGGGACAGATATGTTCTGTATCAATTAATTCTCTGTTGCCAATGCTCAGTTTAAATGTTTATCCAGAAAAGTGGTAAATTTAAAACTAAAAACTAAGTCCTTTTCTTTGATGGATGCAATCCATCTCTTGAATTGCAACTCTGAAGTTTCTGGATGTTTGGGAATAGAACGATCTATATTTCTTGTAGACAGCAGGTCATTTGCATCCTTTTAGAGAGTCATTGAGGCCACCTAGAGATTTTCTGTGTCCTCAGGGTCACCTGAGTAATGCAAATGAATGTGGACCCTTCTTGGAATGGCTAAAGAGATGGTGCTGTGGAGCTGTGCCCCCCGCAGGATCCTCCTCTCTGCCATGTGTTCCCCCACTGTTGAACACAGACACAGGCCATTGGGGATGAGCCTGCACCATCTGCATCTCAAACCATTCACACTGCTGCACCAGTCAAACAGTGTTCATCCCAAAGTGCATAGCTACATCTATGCAAATGCAAATGACCATCTGTCTGCAAGCAATAGAAATCCTTCCATTCCCCACCATCCAGTCAGAGCTAAAGAAGTTTCCTGAAACTTCAAAGAAAAAGAAGAAGGTCCAGTTGCTTCTTGAAAAAGCACCTTTGGGTGACTATTCTATACCAATGCATTTGGTTTTTCTTTCCTAAGTCCAGGTCCTTCACCATTGAACTATATCTTCTTGGATAGAATCCAATGCTGAAGTTTGTTAAGATTCTTCTGAATTTAGATCTAATGAGCATCCTTTCATCTAAGTCATTTATGAAAATAATTGAGATCCCTGAAGATCCCTGGGATGAAGATGTTCAATTAATTTTCTAGTTTCCAAAATTGGACAGAATTTCAGATAAAATCAGAATACTGCAATTACATTACCTAGAACTATATTCTATTCACATATCTTAAAATTGTGCTAGCTCATTTAGCCAATGAATTTCAGTGCTAATCCGAGAGCAATGGAAAAGCTACAATATAGAGATGTATACTGCCCCAACTTCACAAGAATGCAAGGAAAATAGACAAGAGTGTCCTTATAAATAGGGTTCCCAATTGAAAACTGGCACTCTTTGACTTATGACCATAATTGAGACCAACATTTCTGTTGCTGAGAGTGATTAAATTAATTTTGCCCCATTTTACAGCCTTTCTTGTCACAGTTAAGTGAATCATTGCAGTTGTTAAGTAAGTATTAGGGTTGTTAAGTGAATGTGGCTTCTCCATTGACTTCGTTTGTCAGAAGGTTACGAAAGGTGATCTATGATCCCAGGATACTTCAATGGTCATAAATATGAGTCAGTTGGCAAGCATCTGAATTTTGATCCCATGACCATTAGGATGCTGCAATAGTCATATGTGTGAAAAACAATCATAAGTCACTATTTCCAGTGCTGGTTTAACTTGAAATGGTCACTACATGAACTGTTGTAAGTCAAGGACTACCTGTAGATGTTCTGGAATTCCTGTATGGTGAACTTAACTTTTCTTCCAACAATTCTAAAAATTCTGAGCTCTAACTTTCTCATTTCTGAGAATAAACATTTCCAGTCGAAATAGCAAAGACAGAAGTCTGACATTTGTTTCCAAATCATATCCATTTTAAGCCTAAACTCATTTGAAAGCTCCATGAATTGGTAGTTAAGAATGACCTATAACTGATTTTAAACACAGCAACAAATCATATTCATTTCCAGTATGTCCCCTTTGATTGAAACAAACTCTTGTTTGGAAATCCTGTATTAGCACCAAGATGAGTCACACATGACAGCCATTTAGAGTTCAATATCTTTCTCATATTTCCAAGGAACTGCCAGTTTCTGTACTTGACTGGTGAATTGTGGCTGATTTGGCACGTTGTAGTATAAACAGTTCCAGCTTCATAAATCACATTAAATAGAAATCTGCATAAATGGCTTTACTAGGGATGTTTCAGCTCAGATTTCAGAGTCCTAGCTGGTACATAGCTAGAATTTATGTACAATGAGCAGTTCTAACATCAGAATTGCATGACAAAAATGGAATAAACTAGGGGTTAACAATAAATTCTATAGTTACAATATTGTCCCCAACTATTGCAAACATAGGAGTCACTTCATCTTTATAGAATCATAGAATTTAGAAGAGATTGAAGACATTTAGGAATAGCACTTAGACTTATAAAGTGTTCCATAGTACATTATTTGGCTTTTCAGTTTATTGACCTCGGAAGGATGGAATGCTGAGTCAGCCCCATCAGGGTTGAACTTCTGGATGTTGGCAGAATTAGCCTGCAATACTGCATTCTAACCACTATACCACCAAGGCTCTTTGGTTTATTTTGTTGCCTGATGCAAGGGAATCTAAGGCTAGAGATGGCTTGTGCTTAAAGACGACCATCAGTACAAGTCTGAATTATGTGTGGACACAATTATGCAGTTTTACCATCCAAGTTTCCATTTTGTGTAATAAGACTTTTCTGTTCCCATAATTGAAATCACTCATTATTAGTTTTATTTTATTTTATGAGATAAGAGAGATAAGGTCTCATCTTTTTCTGAGGGCAGTTTTGAAGAACATTGTCTTTTCTGCCTGCATCTTCATCCATATTAATTCCAGGCCATGTAATCAGTCCATCAGTTTGAGCACTGATTAATCACTCCTAATACAAAGATTGAGTTCAGACACCTCAATAAGCTATAAAGTTGCTTGTTTGATTATGTTTCAGTGCATTCCATGGTTCTAGCCATAGTACTTTTAAAACTGTAATTTATGACTTGGTGTTACTTAGCAAATGCAATAAATTGTATTTCGTTTTGTAAACCGTGAACATAGCAATGTGTGAATCAAATCAAAACCTTCTATTAAGAACAAACTATCAAATTATGTCTAATATGATCTCATATTTTCAATTGTGGGCACCTGCTTTTTTATGAGTTTGTGCGAGTCTGTTTCATATATAATAATTTAGAAGAAAATGTGGAGAATTGAATTTGGAGTCTACACAAATTTCAGGGCGTGTCCCCATAGAACAGGGGTGTCAAACTCACAGTGTCATGTTGTTGTCACGTGACATAGCATGCCTTTTTCCCCCTTTGCTAAACCAGGGGTGGGTGTGGTCCGTGTGTGATGCATCTGGCCCATAGGCTGTGAGTTTGACACCTCTGCCATAGATGGTCAAACATGCCTTCCTCTGAGGTTTCTGTGATTGGGCAACTGAAGCCCTGCTCCTTTTCCCAATATTCTATCCATCCAATTCCATACAACAACATACATCAAAACAGGTGATGCATTGATCACGCAGTTGTGGCCACAGCCTCAACTTCTTTGACTTCTCTCTCTGGACTGTTGATTAGGATGATAGCAGACTTAACAGTGCAAAGAGCTGAAAAATAATGAGCCACCAATTGTATTAAGAAACATTTTATTAACAAAACGGTAAATTCCACTTGCTTAGCATTTCCAATAATGGATAAATTGGCCTTGCAACAATTAAAAAAAATTGTAAATATCTATCACAGAAAGCACTATAAGGTTAAGGGCTTCTGACCTTTTTTTTAATATTTTGGGAATGAATAATTTCACATATTCTTTTAGTGTTTTGTTAAAAAAAAGACAACACAATACGGTAATTAAAAAAACCAACCCATAGCCGTCTCATCCCAGCAGAATCCTAGGCATGTTTATGCAGAAGTAGTCCCAATGACTTAAATAGGACCTATCCCTTCCCCCTTAATTATGCATAGGATTGCAGCATTAGTCAAACAAATTAGATTATTATAGAGATGGTATTAATGAATTTGTTATGCAATTTTGAAAAGAAAAGAACAGTGTTTTAATATAGCTACTGCAAACATTTGATAAATGCAAACGCTTTTCGCTCATTATTAAATTACAAAATCAACAAGGAAGTACAGGAGTTAACTCCTCAAAAAACAAGTTGAAATATCTTTGCTAGAAGTAGCAATCTCCCATCACTTACCCCTTAAAGTAAGTACGTTAATTGTTTGGAGGGGGGAAGTTGGGTAACAAAGTGAGTATATGAAGTCACATATGAACCTTGTCATCAGTGAATACCAAAGTTTAAATTCTCTCTCTCTCTCTCTCCTAATTTAGAATATCCATTCTTCACTGATGGCTTGCCAGGTTTCTGCCATGGTTGTAATGTAGGATGAACCTATTCCTGCCCTCTGCTCAGCAAAAGGTGGTAGATACAAGGAAAATTGGCCAAACAATTTCAGATTATCTTGTGCACAACATTAGCTTTCAGATAGTCACATGCATTATCCTTTCTTCCCTCATAAGCCCTTGATATGAAGCATATTATAAAAATCATTTAGCAGTGTTCTACTGTATTTCTAAAGTATTGCTCTGTTAAAACACCAGTTCCCAGTCTTTTGCCGTAACAGCAGCAAACAGCATATAAGAAAATACAGTGCCTTGTTGATTAAAGCTAATTTTAAATTCCTTTTTCCCTGTCTGTAAAGTGTGAACAATTCTATTCCTCCCAGGAGGCCTTCTAGGATAAGGCGGGTTTTCTACTAAATTATCTTTCCATGTAATGTACTTGTATCTCTCTAAGTAAGATGCTACAGAATGACATATCGTTCAGAACCCAGTGCAGCACTTTGTTGTTAAAAAAAGCAAACTTGCAAATTTGTAACATAAGCATGTACATAAACCAGAATGTTTGTAATGTTTACACATATATCTTTGCAGAGAATGTTAGATAATGCTTTGTGTTTTTTTTTACCAAACCGTTGTACTCATTACCTTAGAAGAAGAAATTCTATTCAAGCTCAGGGTTAGAACTGGGCAACTAAAAACAAGTTAAAAGGGAATCATTCCTCATTTGACAAAAGGTGCAACTTTTGTTCTTGTTTTGTACAGTTTATGTTGAGGACATCTTCATTTTTCCTAACTCAGGGTTGCTTTAGTGAGAGGTGCTAGAGTACTTTAAAGGGCAGATTTCTGAATTTCTTTACCAACCAACTTTCTAATGATATTACAACAAATAAAAAGCAAATGATAATAAAGGTTTAGGTGAAAGATATCATGGAATTCAACCTTTTTCTCAATTCCTGGACATGTAGCCAGAAAGTTGAACTAGAGTGTAAAGGTCACTTATATCAGCAGTTGTTGGGCTTTAATGGGGTAGGAAGAGAAAGGAGCTGAAATCACATAATTGTGATTGATCTTCCTAATGTATCATAGGAGAGGATAGACAATTGGAGAAGAAAATTATGAAGTTTATATCTATATATATTTGCTTTCTAAAGTCCACTTCTTTCATACAAACTACTAAAACTGAATTGCAAAAGAAGAGAGGCTGTACAAGATAAGAAGAAAATTAGCTGATTCTTATATACATTCATACACATCCTGTTTAGTATATTTACTACACTGTAAATTAAATTGAAACCGAGGAAGGAAGGGAAGAAGGAAGGGAGGAAGGAAGGAAGACAAGAAGGGAATAAAAAGTGTGGCAGTTTCTCATGGCTGTAAAAGTAAACAGAAATGTTGGTTGCTCCAGATGTCATAAAACATTCTATACCTAGCAACACTTAGAACATTGAGTTTACCAAAAATGGTTGAAGAGCAGATATAGTTTGCATTTCTATACAACAGGCTAGAAAACATCACTTATCACAGTCCAGAAAGCACATATAGATGTGTTTTTAATATAAACATAGGTAATAACATACTAAGCGTGCATGATTTTTTAAAATTCCAATGGTCGCATCTATGCCCTCAGTTTAGGATTTGTTGGTAATGGTGTGTGAAAATAAGCCTTATATTTCATGTATTTTGTTTCTTTGTTTATTGTTATTTTTTTGGAAATAAGGCCGCTATTTTTTTTCCTCACAACCAGAAAGGGGCTTTTTTCAAAAATGTTTTTCTTCTTCTGTTTTAAATGTGGTTTATTCAGAAAAGCCAGCACTTTACTTCAAACCCAAGCTCCAATCATTGTTTTGTTACACCAGTTGGCAAGCTCAGTTTCAACCATTGCTTCTTGAGGGCTTGTGTCAAATGGCAAAGTCTTGTCAGGTATTCAAATTGACTTACTCCTCAGGAAAGTGCTAGCACTTTGGCTCAATCCAGACTCATAGGTAGCTTCTTTACTGTGGGTGTGTGCATGGTTTCATCTTTTCTTTGTTTCAGTTTGTCACAATTTGTGTTGTGCTGGGTGATGTTTTGGAGTAATACTCTTTGCCTTATGAGTGTGCAGTAGTACCAACATCTTCTTCAGAAACATTCCAGCAACATAAAGATGGCAGAGTAAATGAAAACACTGTGAACGTAAGGGGGTTTACTGATTCCCGTTTCAGAGAAACCAGAGTATGAAATGCTTATTTCATTTTTGTCATTCCTTGTTTTGTTAAAAAGTCTTTCCTTTCTATTTGCATTCCCCATATTCCTTTCCCCATTTTTTTAAACTTTGTATGTGCTTCATAAAAAGTAAAGTAAATAAGTTTTGTTTTATGTCTCAGATAAAATGAAGACTATTTCTATACAATTGTTTTTTCCAGTTGTTGGGATCAGACATAGTACTCCTTATCCTTGTTTTTCTTATTTTTACTGGAACTTTTAGAGCTGTTGGGTTGCTTTTCCTTAATCACAGCCCCGTTGGACTGTGCTGAGTTACTGATGTAGTTTCGACTCTCATCAACATGATAGGAGCCTTCATCTCGGTTCCTGTACTTGTACATAGCGTAGAGGAGGATGAGAATGCACAGAGCAGCTGCTGCTACGATCCCAACCACCATGCCAGTTGTGCTGCTGGATTCCCGAACCACCTCTTCTGAACTTGGATATCCTCCCCGTGCTGGTTTGGTGGGACTTGCTGTAAGCAGATAATGAAAAAAGAAAGCAGTTACGTAATGCAAAGTAGAAAATCACCTAAACATTTTTTAATTGTAACACTATTGCTCTGGAAAGCTGGTTTCACTTTAGGAAAACTGGATTGATTCCAAGTTGGGCAAATCAGTTTCTCTCTGCTCCATACCCTACCATTCCCCAAGGAACTATCTGGTTCAGAGAATCAACTTTACATTATGCTGATCTGATAGAAATCTCTAATCTGTTTAGAAAAGGCATTTACTGCAGCCTTTCAAAAACTGCACAATTTCATTATGCTACTAGAGAGCAATTGTTAGATTCTGCAATCTATTGCAGATCTTCTGACACTCATTAAAAAATAAAAATATTGAAATCAGTAAAATAACCATTAACATATTAATGCTTATACATGTAAGGAAAGCATTTATTACTGGTGGAAATATAACATAAGAGGAATAAATATTCTACCACAGCATCTACTTAGCCTACAAGGGCTCTAGGTATATCTGGGCATATTAAACCCATTAATCCACTGGTGTACGAAACAAAATGTAAGTTTTTGATATATGTCTCATATTCCTTTTCTACATGTTACAAAGAGTAGCCTGCCCTTTTGGTACAGTTTTGATAGTCCTTGTTAGTATCCATAGGGGGGAAAGTGGATGAACTGTATAATTGTATAAAAAGATAAAATGGATCAGGAATTTTGAGTATGTATGTGTGTATTATTATTATTTTTTTTAAAAAAAGACAAGAAAACTAAGAAATGAAAGTGGATTGGGATAAGAAAAGAGTAAGAATGGCTTGGAAAAGGCGAAAAGATGATAAGGAAGAGTGTCCACACATATTTAGGGAGGAAAAGAGACAGGAAACCCTTGAAAGAAAGGACAGACTCAACCAAAGCATTTTCAGTGAAGCAAAGGGGTTCCCATCACAGAAGAAAAGTGTAAGAGAGGAAAATAAAAGCACAGCAGTGCATATGGAGAGGAAGAGGAGGGACAGGTGCTAAGAAATAAGCAAATAATATGATAAATGTTGGGGCAGGGGAGGCAGTTTTACAATTTAGAAGGTGAACTGCATCAGGAAAGTCCCAATATTAGTTTCAGCCCTGAGGAAAGCCACAACAGCAACAGTAGACAACTGCATCCACTTTGCTACCACTACCACTGCCTGTTTCTCCCCTTTTCTCCTCCCTTCTTCTATCCTCTCAAATATTCAGCATGAAGAACAGCCACTATTTTTATTCTAAGTCTCAAAACCTCTCTTGTTCTCTGCTCTTCTTTGCTTTAGATACTTAATGAACATAGGTATTCTTTCCAGTCTAATGAACATTCAGCTCTGACATGCACTTTGCCCTGCACCTTGTTTTGGCCTGTCTCCCTGCCCTATCCAGAAGAGATCTTCGAGTCTTATTTAAAATGTATTCCGATGCTCAGTAGGACAGTAACAGGTGACACGGCCCTCCAGGTGATACTTTTCTGGAGATACCATTTATGGATCCCCAACAAGAAGTCATTAAACATTTTAATAATTTTAATTTTCTAATTTTATTTTTTAACATTTTTATAGTATTTTAGTAGCTTTTAGTCAGTTTTATTTAGGTTTTTATTGTCATCTATGGTTATTTTTAAATTGCTTGTACACCGTCCCGAGTCCCATTTGTTGGGAGAGAGGCAGTATAGAAATGTTAATAATAATAATAATAATAATAATAATAATAATAATAATAATAATAATAATAATAATAATAATAATAATAATAATAAATAGGTTTTGGCTGAAGAAGCTGTATGACATCCACTTCAGCTTAGTACGTTTCCCAACAACATGCTTAGGTGATTATCTACCTTAATTTATACATAGACTTTTCTGAGGCTTTCTGTTCTAGGACTTTCTAGCCAGCAAACTCTAAGCTTCCATTTCTAAGCTTAGGATGAACAAGGGTGGTTAGAAACCACATCTTTCTTTTAATTTAATTCTTCATTCTCTGCCCAGTATTATGTGGAAATTCATCTGAGCTGGATATGTCAACAAATTGTTTCATAATTCGCTGTGACAGGATAACTCTATAGGAACAGCTATAGAAAATGAAAATAGGAGATTTATCATGCTGAATGTGATTCTGGAAATTACTTTCTGTTCAAAGAAGAATGGAACATGCTGAAAAGAGATGATGCTACCTGACAGGCTAAATATCATCTTTTGAGAATGTAGGCATTTTATGCAAATGCTGTCAATTAGATTTCTATTAATTGGCAGTAAAAAAAAAACTTTCAAACTTCTTTTACAATAAAATGTTCCACTGAATACCCAGTATAAAGATATAAAACTGATTTTTTTATTTTTTCTTAAAAAATAATCTGAAACTGCTGGCATTGTTTCATTTTAAGCAACATTTCACAATCATCTCACTCCATCTGTTTCAAGAAGACAGAATCACTTAATTAACTTGAAGCTGTTCCTGGCATTTGTCAGAGTAAGTAGCTTCTAATATTGGCTGTGGGAAAGAGTGGAAACTGCAACAAAGACCCCTTTTTTATTAATTCCTTAATAAAAGGGAAAAAAAACTTTTTCAATATTGGTTGTTTTTCACAACAACATATCTAGTATAAAGAATGGGCCAGAAATACTATATGAATGTAACCATGGATTGGACATTTTCAGAGGTAAATGCTCTATTCATATCTACAGAATCAAAATAAATTTTAAAGAAAGGTGAAGAGCTTTTGTAATAGCCATGTCTATGATGAGGGAATGGCTATAGTCAAACCAGTCATTGTGTGAAAAGAATATTGCGACATTGTGATAAGAGTCCTCCCTTTTCTATACATACATCATGACAATGCATGCCATTTCCAAGGGGCAGAGCAGCCTTGATGGGAAAACATAGTTTATTTTTTTTCATTTATTTATTTTGTCAATTACATATTAGGTAATATATATAAGTATAAGCATGAATGGAATATAAAATGAATACAAATAAACAGAACATTAGGCCAGGAACGGTAGGCACACTGGTGCTCTTATGCACGCCCCTTACAGACCTCTTAGGAATGGGGTGAGGTCAACAGTAG
>JANHFP010009701.1:101099-113755 GCA_032468135.1 Calamaria suluensis
CTGAAATCCAAGTATATTATATCAACTGCATTCCTCTGGTCCACTAGTTTTGTCACTTTGTCAAATAATGCAATGAGATTTGTCTGGCATGATCTGTTTTTGACAAACCCATGTTGAATGCTTAATTTTAGCATAGTTGCTTTTTTAAGTTACAAATTCCTTATTCCTGATGTTATCTGTTTTTTTCAGGCTAGTATAAGGAAAAGATAACCTGGTTCTAGGGATATTAGCACAGGTGCACTGTTATCACATGATGACTTGCTAGAGAATACACTTGCTACAGCCAGTGTATTCAAGAATCAGAAGGAATATAGTAATACCTTTTTACACTAATAATTATTTTTTTAAAAACTCCTTTTTTACTTATATTAAAAAGCAAACTTTTCCATGAGCTACAGTATAGCTTACTTCATCAGAAACATGCACGCCATACATCAACACAATTCCCCTTCTTCAACATTTAAGTCAATGTTTCATCCATGGTCTGATGACTATAACCTTAAAGCTTTATGAAGGTTTTTTTTCATCTACTAAAGGCAAGTATATCGTGAAAATCTAGAAGGAAAACCACACATTCAAAAATGAAAACACGGTTGGCTAACCTGAACAATTGATTCTTTTGTAGGCTGCTTTCCTCTTCTAGCTGTGCTGGTAGCCAGAGTGGTAGTGGTTTCCATGACTGAGGTGGACATCTCTGATTGCATTGCAGTGGCAGTTGACTCAGTTGTCATAGAGGAAGGCACTTCACCAACGAGTCTGACATTCCCTTCTATCACTATGTTGGCATCATTCTCGGCAGCCATGTTGAGGACTTTCAAACCATTGTAGTAGAGTCCAGAAAGCTGACCCTGAAATGGATGACCTCGCTCCTTGCCTCCAATTTTTATCGTTGCTTGGCTATTGAAGATTGTGAGCTGACGCCCTGTGAAAATAATATTACATACATGCAAAAAATGTTGATTGTGAACACCACACTCTTAAAGAGGATGATTTTAACAGATTATGGGGTGGAGGATGAGAGTAATAAAGTATAAGAAAGGAAATTTGTTCATTTTTCATGAGTTTTAATGAGGTGCTATGGAATGCAGAACTGTTTTATATGTGTAACTGCTTAGTTCTGTTTTGGGTGTGTGGAATGATAAAAAGGTGAACTGAGAATTTTGTTAATATTGCCACTTCATTGACTTTATTTCCCACTATTTCATCTCACACTTTTTTCCAAATGGTTTTCTTTACCTTAAATGTATGGTGGGGGACGATAGTCAGGGCTAACATACAATATGTGCAGTATTCAAGGATTGCACAATATATGTATATTATATTATATTACTTTCATACAATCATTTCTGTGTAAACCTATGTAATATGGAAACTACCATGATGCTGAATAAAGGTTAGCCTTAAATAATTAAACTGAAACGTAAGATATATATCTGCTTATGTTATGCTATTATAAAGCTGCCTGTTTTAAAACAAGTTAGTAAGAATAACTCCTTATATTTCTAATAAAAAGACTTTCATATATGAAAGTTAAGTTACTCCTTTAAGAAAGGCATACACACACATGTAGACACTGAGAAGGCATGGGATACATATTCTATGCTGAGCATTTCAGAAACAAACAAAAATGATAAAGAAAAAGAGAGAAAGAGAATTGTCTGATTATCTTTCAGCAAGGCCATCAACTAAAGAAAAAAAAACCAACAAAAATGTTTAATGTAAAAACAATTTCAAGGAATGATACACATATCAATGAAGAGTCATGTCATATTGCTATTTTTTTAAAGAAATATAAATCCTCACCAGTGCAAACCCATTATCAATAGGAATATTCATAAACATAATATTCTTTTTTGCAGATTGGATTCTGCTAATAACAACAGCATGCACACAACTTTAAGCTCTTTTAGTTAGTGTTTGTTCCAAAATCTCCTTAGAAGGTAGCAAATGTTAAAGGGACTTCATCTTGTTTGGCAATGATACAGTCCACTATTTAAGATATAACCTACAGTTTAAAACATGATTTTTTGTTTTGTTTCAGGAACGAAGATCTCATAACATATATAGATATTTAGTTAATAATTTAGCTGAAGGAATATGTAATGTAATCTATGAATAATTTATCAGTTTTGATTAATATTTGCTATGAATATCTTCATAGATTGAGTTAGTGGATTATATTTAACAGTCCCTTTAACCTTAAGTTATCAGGGTATGATTATTAAACAGGCGGTACCACTAAAATGAATAGAAATTATTATATACACTGTATGCAAATATTTACTCTACATTTAACTGTTTAAAACTTGTTTTTAATTTAGTTTTACTGAAAAATTTATTGTTTTATGTTTATTGGTGTTACAATGAAGCACTACTTGGTTATGTTCAAATTATTTTTTATTTGAAGTTTTAATCAATGTTTTTACCTTTGTCGAGTAGCCATTCATCAACTACTCGACCAAGCCGATATGGAATTCGCTGTCTAGCAATCGCCAGGCGCTCGTTATCATTGTTTCCTTTAAAGTTTAAAGAGACATTTCATTGGTTAAAATCTGTAAGGTCAAAGGTTAAAAGTTAATACTTAAAGCTTGAGCTATACAGTTGCCACATGATTATTTTTTTTTTTTGAAAAAATTTGGAATTTTTTAAAAAGATCTATCTAGAACATTTCAAGGTTCAGACTTGTCATTCATTTATTTTAGTTTAGCAAACAAAATTATTCCTAAGTTAATTGAAAATTAGAAATCTGCATTTGAGCTAGGTTATTAAAACTTATGTTATCGACAAACCCCCCAAAACAAATTTAAACATCAAATACTAACTTTTCAGAAAGAATGCTCATTGACCTTAGGGTTTTGACTTTTGTCTTTTGCCTTGTTTTTGTTTTGATATTTCTTATTAACTAGTTAAAACATGTTCAGGTGAAACAGGTTTAATTTTGCAAAATACCTCTTGCTCCAATCTCTTAGTCCAGGTTAGTCATTTAAAGAAGAATAACAACAGAGTGCTTAACCATCTTCAAGGACAGCTTTATGTCTGAGATCTAGATATCAATCTGATATAATTTATATCCAAGTCAGGAAAAATACATTTTTAAAAAATCCTCTATTTTGTAATTCGGTTAATCCCAACAGTTTCAATATACTGAACAGATGGCAAAATAAAATAAAATTGGGTCATCCGTTATTTCACATAATCAAAGATGTAACAGAATAGTTATAACATTAAGATCAAGGCTTTGACAAAAATAACACCAAAAATTACTGCCTAAATGTATAAGAAAATTTCAAGCCAGGAAAAAAAAATGCTTTAAGATCTTATTAAAATAAATGTATAAAGCTTGCAAATCTTGGACTGCAGCCTTTAAAATATTGTAATCGTGGACTGCAATACCCACAGGCAGAAACTTGTGTTTATGAGTGTGTGTGTGTATGTGTGTATTTGCTTGCTTGCTTGCTTGCTTGCTGCATACCAAATATTATTTAATGTAACCTTTACTTACAAGATTGTTTCTAAGACTTACTTTAGTTAGTATAAATTAATGGCCAGCTAGATAGGAACAGGATTTGGAATTCATTAGGTGATTTTTGACCAAAGGATAGATCTTGGGAAATGGTAATATGGTCCTTTGCTATTGTACTTTAGGTAAGAATGTGTCTTCGGTATCCGGGATAGCCAAGAGATGAGAGTAACATCTTACAAAAATCTCAACAAAACTTGTACAACCTCTTAGATCTGGTTAAGCCAAAAGACTATCCCTAAATGTGTTTTGGAACCTGAACACATATTCTAATCAAGAATGCTCTGATCTGAAGACTAAATGTAGGAGATTTTCTTAACCCTGAGAGTACTGATCAGATGAATGTACTGACTCCAATTTAAAATTCAACTGAAAGATCATATCACAGCAACCCCCAACTTTTTGGGCACCAGGGACTAGTGGTTTTGTGTGCTGCTTGTGTCTTGTGGATGGGGCTTCATTTATTTGCATGGCCCAGTTTCTGGTATGTCACAGACTAGTGCCGGTCCACAAACTGGGGGTTGGGGCCCCCTGTGTTATCAGGCAATTTCACCTGTATGAACCAGCATTTCAGATTTATAGCTAAAATAAAGAGAATAATATTTTCTTAGAGGAAGACATATAACACAAACAACAATATCTTGTATTGCAGATGGGAATTTTAGTTATCAAGATTCCCTTTCTATATAAATACTGTCATGAGATTAGTTCCAAAAGCAAATGTTACATAGGAACTTGTAGAACAGGTTGAAACCTGGATTATCTTAAACAGATTACTGAAGCTTCCTTGTATATCTCTGTTAAGGTGAAGCATTACGTATATACAACTTTGTCTCAATGATGAATATCTCATTCATTTAAAAAACTTGCCTTGGTTCTGTACCAACAGTAACCACAATGGAAATCTATTGATGCCTTTAGAATATTTCTGCAATTATTTTTTTTCTTCTAGACTGACAATTTAAACTTTGGACAAACTATGTAAATTTAATTATTTATTTTCCAGAACATAATTTTTACTGCTGCTTTAATTATCAACAATTCATCATAATCATGGTTTTGATATAAACGTTATCTAACAAAACACAAAATATTCTCTTAATGTTCCAACGTGATCACAGGGCTATTAAGTTATCATCAGTCTTTTTAGTTTCCTTTTTTCACACTTGTTCTCGAGGGTTTTAAGATAAAATCAAATACAGTAAAATGTGGCTTAAAAGTAACAGTACAAACAAATATTTTTAAAGAAATCTCTTCTTTTTCTGTCTTGATTCCTTATTATTAACAGAATAAGGAATATAATAGAAGATTTTGAAACTTCATATTTTGGAGCTCAATATTTTAATTAAACCAGAATCATTTCTGCATTCTTCTTTCAAAACATCTCTTAGTAAAAAAATGCTATACTATGTAGAGTTTACTAACTTCAGCTGTTTCCTACAATATTATAAAATCTACAAATTACATTTCATTCCATCTGTTACAATTCTGTACCACTGGGAACTCAAAAGCAAATGAAAAATGGAGAGATTGCCAGTTGATTTTTTAAAGGTCATGCACACAAAATAATTTTGATTACTTTCACTCATCTCTCAAAAGAGTAAGTGTAAAATAAAAGTATGTCCAATTTTTAATGTCAGCAGTTCAGGTTGTTTAACAGACTCTACAAACAACAAAGCTATGAGAAAATAGGTTAAAACCAATTAACGCCTGCATGCCTGCATGCGCGCGCGCACACACACACACACACACACACACAAAGAGAGAGAGAAAGAAAGAATGTACAAATGAAAGAAAGAAAGAAGAAAGAAAGAAAGAATGAATATTCAGAACATAGCCAAGTCCAGTTATTCGTAATCTCATAAGCATAGAAGACCCAGATTATCAAGGGAGTTTTTCTTTTATCTCTCATAGAAATCAGTTACCTTTGTTTCATTCTTCTTCTGTGGTACTAGCCGTTGCTATCATATGTGTTGCACACAACCACAGATAAGTTCCATCATTCTTCCTTAAGCTTCAAGTAGTGTAGGGTTTCCTGCCTGGGCAGAGGGTTGGACTAAAAGACCTCCAAAGTCCCTTCCAACTCTGTTATTCTATTCTAACCCCAACATTTACTATTGTAAAATTTGTTATTATGCAACAACAAATGTTTGACATAATGCTACATAGAATAATAACCAATAACTGTATGCTTTGTTTCAGTTTAGCACTATGTATGAGCCTAATCTTTCAGACAGAGTGAGACGTTTCTAACTGATAACGAAGTACAGCTACCAAAGTCGAAGAAGTATTAGAATCAGGGGTTGTTTGCCAGCCTAAAGACAAAGATATTGCTGCCAATGGATTCCTTCAATCTAAATGCATTTTCTGTGAAAACAAAGAAAAGCCCCAAATAGTAACCTAAGCAAGATGTTCAACAATATTAATCAATAAATCAAATAACATTTGACATTATGTGTCTTACTTAGGACTAAGAAAATTCTAATTTGTGCAATCATCTCAGTTTGAATTCCATGTGGTTTCTCTGTTCAGGAAGTAATCCTGGTGGCATACAGGATATGGAAAGACACCTAGTTTAAACTATTAAATGTCTTCTGACTACAACTATGAAATCAACTCCAATAGACTATCCCTTACCAAAATATCCTGCACTATGACAAGTCTGTTCATTCCAGTTCAATAAATAAATACATAATAAGTTGTGGGACTACGTCTGGAAAGGCTCAGATTGCGGAAGGATAACTTAAAATAGTGTATCTCAAGCTCAGTAACTTTAAGATGTGTGCTTCCCAGACCTTCCCGAACTCAGTTTTATAGCTGCATTGGTAAGTTCTTCATATCTGTGTCTTTAAAAATCAAACTTTCTGCATAACAGTAAATATTGTTTAATTTCCCTTGACAGCTTTGGTTCTTTGTTTTGGCTAGAAAAGGAGAACTGTGCTCTTAAAAGAATGAAAGTAGTTGTGAAAGAGTGTCACAACATTTTCCATATTTTGTTCCACTATACCCATAGTGCCCTAAATCCTTTCTGCTGTCTTAGACAAAAAAAAAGAGATGATGTCATCTCTCTTCACACTTATGGCTGTGGAATTCTGGGAGTCGAAGTCCACAAGTCTTAAAGTTACCAAGTTTGGACACCCCTGGTCTAGTGCGTCTTATTCCTCAAAGGAATCAATAATGTTTTAAAAGGTAAAGGTTTCCGTCATGCATATGTGCTAGATGTTCCCGATTCTAGGAGGCGGTGCTCATCTCCATTTCAAAGCCAAAGAGCCAGCGCTGTCTGAAGATGTCTCCGTGGTCATGTGGCCAGCATGACTAAAGCACGGAATGCTGTTACCTTCCCACCAAACCTCTCCCAGTCTATCATCATTAATCAGCAATTGTATCTTCTATTGTGCCATTGATCCTTGCACAAAGCTTCTGCTATTTCTAATGAGTCCTGTTATTTCTAGGCACTTGATTATGCAATCATGTGGCAGGGAGTCAAATGCATACATGTAATCAATCCAAGCTACATTCAAGTCGGTCTTCTTTCTGTTATAGTTCTTCAAAATCATCTTGTCAATTAGGAGTTGTTCCACTCTTAGATCAGTTTCTCTTTCTTCAGAGACTTTTTTCCCCCAACTAGATGCTGCTGGACTTTATCAGCTACCACACCTGTTCTCAATCTGCAAGTTGCTTGGTAAGTAAGTAATTGGCCTGTAGTTGCCTGGGGCTGCCCCTTTTGTTGGATCTTTCATAATTGGGTAGCTTTTGCCAGATGTTAACCAATATTCAGTTTTGCTTCCTTGCAGCATGTTGTTAAACTACTTAGCAATGAGTGCATGCAAGCCCATCAGACATTTCAACTAAAAACCATGCAGTTCTTTATCACCTGGTACTGACCAATATTATGCATGTAGAAAAAATAGGGACCACCTTTGGTGGGAAGGTAACAGTGTTACGTCTTCGGATAGCGCTGGCTCTTTGGCTTTGAAATGGAGATGAGCACCGCCCCCTAGAGTCGGAAATGACTAGCACATATACGCAAGGGAAACCTTTACTGACCAATATTTGGCCATACTTCCCCTTTTCTGCACCAATTCTTCTGTTATTATGAGTGCTTTCATTTACCACTTTTCCCATCTTCCAATTCCTTTATCCAAGCTTCATTCTTGTTGAATTTCTTTGGATTTTCCCATAAGTGTGATCCAGACTGTGCTGTTTCTCCTTTGCCAACTGCAGGCTGGCTCACTGCAATATCTTCATTGATGAATTGATAGAAATGTTTCTGACTCAATTGATATCAGAGGTAGCGTGCAATTTGAACAAAGACATTATACTAAAACCACCAAATCACAAAAGTTAGAGGTAATTCTTCTTTACCTTAGCAAAGGCAGACTTAGTAGTCCTTGTTGCCATTGTTTTTTGGTTGTTGTTGTTTTTTCAATACAATTTTATTGGTTTCCTTGGGGTAGGGAAAAAGGTAAAGGGTATAGGAAGGGTATTAATTCACATTTTTTACAACTTGATTTCCAGAATTATATGGTCCATCACATTTGTAAATATAAAATTTGTATCATATTAGAAATTTTTAAAGTTCTGTTTATTGACAACCGGTCCATTCTACTCCTGCGCCTAAACAAAAAAAATTAAATATCTCATCTTGTTTAGTTTCCAGTTTTCTAGTTACCTCTTTAACATTTTACACAGCACATTTTAAGTCATTATTTATCTTGCTTCCTTGGTGACAGTAGCAACTTGGTTATCAGTGCAGAATCAGAACCTAAATTTTGGGGGATTTCCTTCTCTTAAAAGCATACATGGAGTTGAAGCCAGAATGTTGTATTCCTTATTTTTTATAGTCTCTTATTCCCAATCATAGATAAAGTTGCTCTGGACAACCCCCACATGTAACAGACAATGCCGCAATCTGCACTGCCCTTGCATCATAAAAAAAGACATTCTCAAACAAGTGTATAAGAACAAGTGGTGGGTTTCAATTTTTTTTACTACCGGTTCTGTGGGCGTGGCTTGGTGTGCATGGCAGGGGAAGGATACTGTAAAATCTCCATTTCCTCCCCAATCCAAGGGAAGGTTAGGGCAATATTCCCATTTCCTCCTAATCATGACCTGGAATGCACTACCTGGAATGCACTACCTGACTCTGTGGTCTCATCCCAAACCCCCCAAAAATTTCACCTAAGACTGTCTACTGTTGACCTCACCCCATTCCTAAGAGGTCTGTAAGGGGCGTGCATAGGAGCACCAGCGTGCCTTCTGTTCCTGTCCTAATGTTCTCTTTATTTGTATTCATTTTTGTATTCAATCTATGCTTATAATTATATATATTACCTAATATGTAATCAACAAAATAAATAAATAAAAAATAAATATAAATACTAAATCACCAAGTACGAATACCCAAAAGTTACTAAAGTGATCTTCCATTTTATTGTGCTGTCAATATAGGTGTCCATTTGCTTTAACTGGGCAGTTGGCATGGCCTTCATTCTTGGGTGACTCAACTGGGAATATGTTCTTTTGACATACACTCCCAGGATTCTTTGCTCATCTTTCCCAGGAACACATCGCCACCGACAACACCACCATGAAATTGGCACAGAAGGACATAAGAGACACAAGAGCAGTGGTGGTGCAGTGGTTATAATTGCAGTATTACAGGCAAACACTGCCCACAGCCTGAAGTTCGATCCTGAGAAGGCTCAAAGTTGACTCATCATTCCAAGGTCAATAAAATAACCTGCCAGATTGTTGGGGGCAATATGCTGGCTCTGTAAAGGCACTTAGAGAGGGCTGTAAAGCACTATAAAGTGGTATATAAGTAAGTACTGTTGCTATTGCTATAAAGGTAGCCACCCACATTATTACTTCCATTATAGGCTGAAAGGTGTGGTTATGGTTGATCTTAATGTAGCTTCAATGTGGCTTTTTGGATGATATCTATCTACATTGGATGATGAATTATGATATAAATATTTATTCATTCATTCATTCATTCAATTTCTATACCGCCCCATCTCCACAGACTTGGGGCAGTTCACAACAAACAAAACCACAATTTCACATATATACCCTGTTTCTCCTAAAATAAGACATCCCCTGATAATCAGTCCAGTTGGGCTTTTGAGTGCATGCACTAAAAGAAGTCCCGCCCAAAAATAAGCCCTCCCCCCAAAAAAATTAAACCCTTACCAAGAATATTTAAACACATGCACAGCCATTCCCCACCATTTCCTCTGGTTAGGATTAGGGAGACAGAGCTGGAAATCAGGTAAGACAGAAAGAGGAGCCCCTTCTTGCTCCATGTGCCCCAAAATAATAAGACCTCCATGAAAATAAGGCCAAGTGCTTATTTTGGAGTTTCAAAAAAATATAAGACAGGGTCTTATTTTCTGGAAAGCATGAGTGATGTAAATGTAATAAATAACATAAATATTGAGACAACTGGTACTACTTCTAAGCTGTGGTACTTCTAAAGAGTTTTCAGGGTTTTGTGATTTTCTCCAAGCTATCCAAATCAAGCTTTAAGGGCAGAAACTTCATACGTATTAACATAATTCTTCTTCATTCTCAGTAGAAGGAATATCCCACACATGGAGAAGTAATGTATCAGGGACAAAAATTCTAAATCGGCTTTCTCCCTCATATACAACCTCTCTATTTGTAAAGATTCTTTGCCTGGAGAACTGTTTAACTCTACTTTAGTTAGAGGATTGTCTCTAACTACTGTCCCTCACAACTGAACAGAAGGGTAACTAAAAATGATGAGTGTAGCTAAAATAATATTACAAATTGGAATAAGTGTGCGCAATGAGCACAGAGCTGAAGTAACTACCCTGTCCCCTCCCCCCCCAAAAAAATAAGACATTCCCTGATAATAAGCTCAATCGGCTTTTGGAGTGCATGTCAAGCCCAAGTGCTTATTTCAGGGTTCAAAAAATATAAGACTGTCTTATTTTCGGGAAAACACGGTAATTGCAAACAACAAATTTCAGTTCTGCAAACCGTTCATAAGCTTCTCTTTGCTATGTCAAAATCCTTATCCCATGTTAGTCTTAGGCTAGCCCCCCAAACAGATACAAAGATGTAATAATGAAACCCAGATATTTTAAGTTAATTCTCTCCTGAGAGGAAAGCATTAGCATTAAACTTACATGTTCAGCAGGCACTTAGACTGAGCCAATCAGAGTACCTACTCATCCTCTTCTTATACATTACAGAAATAAAGTATACTACTATGGATCAGCAAACGTTCTCTGAACGGTCCTATTCTTGCTAGTTTTCCTTATCTTGAAGTTCTTTAATTGAAGGTAGATTATTCACCAAAGATGTCTGCTTTAAGTATACTACTGCCCTCTACTGGATTCCACCAACTCTTCTTCAGATCAGAAAATCAGTTTATTTAAGAGGAAAACATCTCACCAACTTTTTACAAGTTCAGAGCAGTCTCAGAAAACGAAAGAAAGAGAATGGAAGCCAAAAACAAATCACTATATAGTGACATAGACACTATCATGATTGAAATATAAAAGACAAGATCTTTCATTGGGTTAATAGCCAATAAGAAAAGAAAACTGAATAAATATTGAACAACCATAATAGTTATGACATATATAATTAAATTCAACTTACACTTATATTATATGTTCATATTTCAAGGTAGATTTCCTTTTTGCTTACCTTATTTTATATATATATAAATCTCTTTAAAACCTGCTTATATTATATCTTTATGTTAAAATTCTGTTAAAAAAAAATTTAAAAAAAAGACTTGCCCAGTGATGTCGAACCTATGGCAGGTATGCCACAGGTGGCACTCAGAGCCATATTGATTGACACGCCTGCACAGCTAAAAAATTGCCTGTTTGATAACTTCCGGTTCCACTTCCGGTTCGAAAACAGACTGGTTTTGGTCTCCGGAAGGATGGAAAGGCCCACTTTTAGCCTCCTGACTCCTAGAAAGGCCCTGGAGGCAGTGCAGGCTGAAAAACGGGCTTTCTAGGAGTTCAGGAACAGGCTGGTTTTGGCCTCCGGAAGCCCCCTGGGAGGTGGAAAGGCCCAATTTTAGCCTCCTCTGACACCTAGAGAGGCCCTGGAGGCAGTGGAGGCTGACCTAATATCGGGTACCAAAAGCAGGGGGGGGACACATGCATAGGGTGTGTGTGAATAGCATTATGGGTGTTGGCATGCAGGCGCCCCCTCCTGTACCCCTCCCCTCACTTTTGGCATGCGATGGGGAAAATGTTTGCCATCACTACCATAGCCCTTTCCTCACTGTTGCTATATTGTTGTTGTTGTTGTTAGTTGCGAAGTCATGTCCGACCCATTGCGACCCCATGGACAATGTTGCTCCAGGCCCTCCTGTCCTCCACCATCCTTTGGAGTCCACCCAAGCTCACGCCCACTGCTTCAGTGACTCCCTCCAGCCACCTCATTCTCTGTCATCCCCTTCTTTTTTGGCTAAAGTGACCAGATTTTCAAACTGGCAACCCGGGATGGCGGCGGCCTGCCTCCCGGAAAGGTCTGCAGCAGAGGGCAAAGCGGGCGGCGATCGCCGGATTTCCGGGCAAGCCAGGAGGCTCCCGAACAAGCCTGGCGAGGAGCTGCCAGGTTTGCGCTCCGTTCTGGGCACCTGCCTCCCGGAAAGGTCTGCAGCGGTGCGTAAAGCCGCCAAGGCTGCTTCTACCTCAGCGCCGAATGCTCCGTGCCCCTCACCACCACACACGCACATACCGTGCTTGCCCTGGCAGCACCAGCCGAGCAAGGAAAGGAGAAAGGGCCCGCAGAACAAAGCAGCAAGAAAAAGCCACTGCTTCTTCACAACAGCTGAGGACGGAAGAGGCGGCGGCGGCAGTTGCTTACTCACCCGGAAAGGGGGGGCACGCTGGAGGGCCTGGCTCCCCTCGTCTCATGTTCGCTCCACTCAACGGTGAACCAGTCCCCCCCAGGAGCTGGCTTTGCCGGTGCTGGCTTTCTTTGGCAGTGGCGAGGAGGAGCAGGAGCCCCGCGGGACACATCATCACCGGGGCTTTCTCCCGGTGCTCCAGGGGCTCCTTCTCCTCCTCCTCGCCGCTGCCTCCCCGCGGGAGGCCTCCCGCTTCCCCTGCAGCCACGCAGGGTCCTGGTCAAAGCG
>JANHFP010009701.1:138743-150821 GCA_032468135.1 Calamaria suluensis
AACAACACCACAGTGAATGTCCTGCCAAAGGCTGGCATTTCTAAACTACTGGGACCAGGAACACGATGACACTGGCAGAGCCAAAAGAAGGAAATTGGTCCTATGGCTAGCACAAAGCCCACCTCCATGACATTTGTTCTCTCAGAGTACCTGTTTTAAAGTTGGAGTTCACTTTACCAAATAAGACCCAAATAATTGAAATCTGAGAAACATGAAACAAAGAAAAAATAAAATTGTCAGAATTAAAATAAGCATGCTAAATTGTTATATTATATAAGTTATACATACATACATATAAATATATAATTATATATTTACACACAATTATGTGTATGTGTGTGTGTATCTGTGTATGTGCATGTATATATGCACATTGGAATAAGCCGTTGGAATAAAATGAATATGCCCTTCCATTCAGGACATTAGAACGTACACAAAACAGAGTGCCAATGATAATAATAAAAAAAAATCAAATTTTATGCATGGCTGTATATTATTACAAATTAAAGCCTCACATCTATTAATTTTAGTTAATATTAATATTATATAAATAGATGCACATATTATAAACACTAGAAGACATTCCGTCAATCTTTAGGAGGTGCTAAATACAATATACATTAAAAAGCATACTCTGGAGGAACCTGAAATTATAGGAAGATTTGGATTTCATAAATGATATATGTCAGGGGAAAAGATGATGCAGTTTTTGAATTATAATTCATTTTCCAGTACCATTTTCTAGCATTTTAATTACAGATGCTATGACCTAAGAGTTAAACTTACAAAATTAAAAAGAGTAGGTATTTAAGATCAGTATGAAGAATAGAAACATAATTAATTGGAAAGGGTAAAAGAGAACCAAAGCAGGAAAAAAAATAGTGCCGATATGTTGTTTTGGAAAAAAATATTACTCAAAGAGGAAAGACACAAAAAGTTGGTAATCATGAAAAGATAAGAAGATAAAAATAAATCCCTGGGCAACAGGACAGCCAATTAGCAAATAACTTAGGCCTGTGCCATAAAGGCTTTTAGTGGATAATCTGTACCTTAAATTGAACATAGAATCTGACTTGGACCCAGCACAAACCCTGAAGACATGGTTCCACTAATAATGTGTGTGGCTGCATTTATGAGCAACTGTAGCTTCTAACTTGACTTCAAGGACAACTACATGTTTGGAGAGTAAATGAGAGGTAAACAGGGGTAACTATGAAGTTGGGCTCAAAATCCGGAACAATTGGGTGCACATTGGCACACAAATTGATGGGGTTGTTTTTTGAAATGGTCCTCCTGGCCACAACTACCACCTTCAAAGACCAAAGGAGGATCCAGATGATTTTTGGACGATGTGGGCCCACTGGAAGTCAGCAAATGGGATGTTTCCGGCTTCTGGAGAGCCTCCAGGGGGATGGGGAAGGCCATTTCTGCGCTCCCCAGGCTCCAAGAAAGCCTGGGGAGGATGAAAAAAAGGCCTACTGGGCCCACCATACCATCACCTGCCAAAAATGAGGGGAGTGGGGGGGAGTCGTGTGTGAATGTATGGGGCACATTGAATTATGGGTGTGGGCATGCATGCATGTGAGCCCCACACACTCCCCCCACTTTTGGCATGCAATGGCAAAAAGGTTAGCCATCACTGACCTATAGCCTCCAGACATTGGTGAAAAAACCCTGAAGCTGGGGTGAAATCCAGTAGGTTCTGACAGGTTCTGGAGAACTAGTAGTGGAAATTTTGAGAAGTTTGGAGAACTGGCAAATGCCCCCTCTGGCTGGTCCCAGAGTGGGGTAGAAATGGAGATTTTGCAGTATCCTTCTCCTAGAATGGGGAGGAAATGCGGATTTTGCAGTATCCTTCCCCTGCCATATTCACCAACCCATGGCCACCAAGCCACACCATGCCTACCAAGCCATACCCACAGAACCAGTAGTGTTTTTTAAAAAAATCACCACTCCCTGAAGCCATTATGTGGCTCAACCAAGGATAAAGATACAAAGTTGGCATATTGAAGATATTTAATAGCCCATGCTAAAAGATAACAACATCCAGGAGCTTCATGTCAAATTGGAGTGGAGAGAAAGTAGGTCCCTGAGAAACCCTGAAAGTAGTTATGCTCCTCCAACAGGAACAAGGGTTTCTCTTTTTATTATTTCTTCTCCCAGAATCTCTTTGAACATTTCCCTGAGAAATTCAAACCTAGTGAAAGACACTGAATCAATTTGCTGAAAAGAATCCAACGTGCTGTTAAGCTTATATTGTTTACTTTTACAGAAAGCAATGAGTTTAATTTCAGTTAAAATACAAAAACTGCAATGCAGGTCCCACATATTATCTTGTCGTGGAATAAGAATAATCTTTGGTATATTATTTGGGGTATCATTGAATCCTACCTTTAATCCCTATATTATGGGTATATATTAGAAACATACTGTAGACACAGCAATTTCAGTGGTGGGTTTCAATTTTTTTTTACTACTGGTTCTGTGGATATGGCTTGGTGGGCATGGCTTGCTGGGAGTGGCAGGGAAAGAATACTGTAAAATCTCCATTTCCTCTTGATCAAATAGGACCCGAGAGGCAGAGAATAGTTGGGGCGGGGCTAGTCAGAAGTGGTATTTACCAGTTCTCTGAACTACTCAAAATTCCCACTACGGGTTTTCCAGAACTGGTCAGAACCTGCTGAAACCCACTTCTGAGCCACATCTGTATACAGGTGCATAGACCAACACATGCACACACACACACACAAACACACACAAAGTTGGCAATTGTTTCTGACTTTTTGCTGCAGGCTGGTTTCCCCAAAGCTTTTAGCACATCTTAAAGCAGACTGAATATTTGCTTCACAAAGCCTAATGTAGTTTTCACTCTTTCTTCAGTATTTCCTCTGTGCCTTCCCTTTATACTTGGTCCTGTGCCTGGCTGCTGGCTCTTTTTGTTTCTCCATTCCATGTCACATTGTTCTCTTTTCTTCTTTCCATATGCTCTCCTTTGTTCTTCCACTCATGTCCCTTATTTGTTCTGCTTATTTCCTCTTACTCTTCCTTCTGTTGTGCAAGAAGAAAAAAGCTCTCCTACTTTTTTCCTTGTTTCTGTTCGGTATCATTTTTTTCCCTAAATTATTTTTTTGATTATTATTTTCTTACCAAAATCTCTTTCTACCAAACTCTTTTCCTACTGAAACCTCTTGCAACAACCCTGAATAGAGAGTTGCATTTATGTATGTGTGTGTGTGTTTTGTGTTTTGTCTCTCATTTTAAACATGTGTTCAGTAATGTTGTAATGTTAGCCGGAAACCTCTGAAATAAAACCTCTGAAACCTCAGAAATAAAAACATGTAATAAATATGTCCTATCTATTCACCCAAGTTTAAATGTTCTAGGAGTTTCAAAGTTTTATCTTTCTCTATTCAAGGTAAATAGATGTCAGGAGTGATGCATTAGAACAAATACTAATTTATTCATATTGAGGAAATGAAAGACAGTTTGTGAAATCAAAGTAGACTGAAAGAAAATAAATCACAGAGTGTTCCAGGTTAGGGGGTTGGAATTATATGATTGCCATTCATGCATAATGCATTTTGGGCTAGGGCTTTAGTTATATGAGAAGATATATGTACCCTTACATTATAACAAATTTAGGTTTTGTGTTAGATGTTGTTTTTTAACCTTTGCAGGAAGATATATATTGCACTTCAACATTTATTGCGACAAAGAATCATCTTTTTTTAAAAAAACAAAACCAGAAAGTTATGTCAATACCATTTGGCTTGATGTATGCTTCTTTGTATCCCTTGGTGGTTACCACTGGTTTTGGTTTTTGGGGAGGGGTAATTAATGTAATTGGTATTTTTTTATTCCATATAAAGATGGACATTTTCCATTGACTCCATTTTTGTTCCAACTATTTACATTTTACATGCAGTAAAAACCTGAATAAATTTTGATGTCCTTTTACTGTTGGTTTAATTTAGCATTTTTCCTGTTATTTCTTGCCCATGATTCTTTATTCTTCTAAACCAACTTTGAACAAGAAAGTAGAACAGCAGGAATAAATAGATGCATGTACTGAAAGGGATTTTTGGATTAAATTGGCCTGTTGTACTATGCACTTTAATAAGACAACATGCTGGTCTGTTGAATTTCTGTTTATTTATTTTAAAAATCTGCATCTGTTTTCATTTGCAATCTTCCTCAAAGCATGGATTTCATTGTATTTTTCAAAGTGCTTACATTGGGGAAATGGGTTTAAAAAGCATATTATGGGAAACCATAAAAAAGAAATGTTTCACATGTTTTTTTCCCCCCCAAAGTTAATACATCAGGAAGATTTGTCTAAGAAGGCACACATATTCATAGAAGATAACAGGAGCTCTTGGAAAGCCCAAGGGAAATAATGAGAATGAGAGAAATGACTATTGAGAGGAACAAACTCCACTCAAATGAAAGCCAGCTATGGATAAAGCATAATCAAGATGAAATCAAAGTAACAGAAATAAAATATGATGGTTTATGCTGCTTTTTTGCTGTATTATTCTAAATGTTCATTTTACATGAACATTTCATTTCATTTCTTTTAACAGTTAACCCCCTGTACACATTGGTCTTGGAACTGATATTCTATGCTAGTCTTTTCATCTCTTGTGTTTAAGCGAGAAAGAAAGAGAAGCTTATGAATGTTGATTTTTTTTGTGTGTGCTTTGGCTGTTTGCTTCTAGGCACCATTTTATTTCCTAATTGAAATTGTTTGACATTATATTTTGGTGTTTCATTTTTTTAAGAACTCCACCTCATCTGAAACTTGTTTTCCGATTGCCTTGTACTGCCATGGATTCAGGGGTTGGTTTCAGCAGGTTCTGACCAGTTCTGGAGAACCACTGGCAGAAATGTTAACTGGTTCAGAGAACTGGTAGTAAAAAGTCTGACTGGCCCCGCCCGGATATATACTCTGCCTCCCAAGTCCCAGCTGATTGGGAGGAAATGGGGATTTTGCAGTATCCTTCCCCTGGAGTGGGGAGGGAATGGAAATTTTACAGTATCTTTCCTCTGCCACACCCAGCAAGTCATGCCATGCCCACCAAGCCACGGCCACAGAACCGGTAGTTAAAAAATAATAATCTACCACTATCCAGGAGTAACATTCAAATTATATATTATCTCCCAATATTATGAAACAAATGCCCAAGTGGTACTGCCTTGTACTAATATAGCATCCATTTGTCCTAACAGTTCAGAATCTGCAAATCAGAAAGAAATGTGTTCCTTTCCTGGCATCTGGTAATCTTTGGCAGTCAATAATCTTACAAGGACAACTTTGTTCATTGAGACATAAAATTATGCCCCTGACATATTGAACATCAGCTATGCAACTTTGCAGCAAAAATAATTTAATAGGATCAAATTGAATTTACACGAGTGAACATTTATGTTGCAAAACATTGTTTTGAAGAATAACAGTGATTTGAAGTAACCCTCAAATCAGACATTTTCCTACACTTTTTAAATTGGTGGTTTAATTTTTATGACTTGCTCTCAACTGTGAATCAGGGTCTTTGTCCCCATTTAGCTATTTTGCTTTTATGAGTCCTTGCATATACAATATGAGGGGATTTGGCATGTAAATTGTGCCCGCCAGAGAGTTAAGAGTACAAAATTGTGTACAGTAAGGGAAATTCCACAGAAAATGGATGGCCATCTAGATGTCCCAATCCATTTATAAAAAGAGAGCAATTCTTCTGTATTCTATTGTTATGACAAAATAAGTAATTTTGTCAGCAAAACTTTCTCAAGGGCAAGGGAAGTATAGTAAACAAGAAGATAGCAGCATCATACTATTCTGCATTTGTTATTGAGAGTTTTTTTTAAAAAAATATTATTGCTTGAGGAAAAATGCTTCTTAAAATAGAAGATTGAAAAGGAACCATTGCAGAACAATATATATAATACTTTTGTCAGGCCACGGTGGATATATCAAAACAGAACTGGTAGGAAACTAAAGCCTTCTTGCCCTTTTAGAAACAACAACAACAAAATGAATCTTGTCTTTTATTGCTAGATGGGGTATCAAAATACCACAAAGTGGAAAGCCTCTTTTAGTCACCTAATGCACAAAAGATTTCATGAAATAAATTCAGTTATTTTAGCTATAATTTGTATCCATAGCCTGAGAGTGATACACATTTGGGAGAAAAAACCAATTTAAAAAAAATAATCAAAAAGGTTTGCTTGCTGTACCTAACTTCAAAAAAACCCTATTTAAGCATCTATGCTCATTTCCTTTGGCAATTTCTGAAAGGCTGAAGGCAGAATGCTCATTTAAGTCCTTCCCCAGACTTCTTTCTCACCGTATCATGTCAGTATACAGGTAGTCCTCGCCTTATGACCACAACTGAGCCCAAAATTTCCATTGCTAAGGAAGATAGTTGTTAACATAAGTCCAACCCTGTGATGAAATCCATTTTTTTTACTACTGGTTCTGTGGATGTGGTTTGGTGGATGTGACAGGGGAAGGATACTGCAAAATCTCCATTCCCACCCCACTCCAGTGGAACAATACTGTTCCCATTCCCTCCCTACTCCTGGGGGAAGTATATTGCAAAATCTCACTTCCCACCCCACTCTGGGGCCAGCCAGAGGTGGTATTTGCTGGTTCTACCAACTGCTCAAGATTTCCGCTACTGGTTCTCCAGAACCTGTCAGAACCTGCTGGATTTCACCCCTGGTCTAACCCCATTTTACAGCCTTTCCTACTAAGGAAACTAACAATCACTTAACTTTTCTTGCCATAATTGTTAAGTGAATCCCTGCAGTTGCTAAGACAGTAACAGAGCTGTTAAGTGAATCTAGTTTCCCCACTGACTTTGCTTGTCAGAGGATCACAAAAAGTGATCTCAGTGACCTCAAGGACACTGCAACAGTCATAAATACATACCAGTTGCCAAGCGCCTGAATTTTGATCAAGTAATCATGGGGATGCTGCAATGATCGTAAGCATAAAAAACTGTCATAAGTCACATTTTTCAGTACTGTTGTAACTTTGAATGGTCACTAAACAAATAGTTGTAAATCCAAGGACTACCTGTATTTTTTATTATTCCTTTCTTTTTGGTTGAAACCAATGGCCCTATTAAAAAAGAGGAGAGGAATATTTAAAATCAATTGATTACTTGCATTTCTTGTACTGCTTGTTATTAGGCATCTTTGTCTTGAATGCAAGTGAATCTGATTTACTGAAATATACCT
Source organism: Calamaria suluensis (assembly GCA_032468135.1). NCBI lineage: Eukaryota > Metazoa > Chordata > Lepidosauria > Squamata > Calamariidae > Calamaria > Calamaria suluensis. The sequence goes on from JANHFP010009701.1 coordinate 145,986, forward strand.
TGAAAGGGATACTCTTCATATATGTTCCCTTTATTATTATTTATTATTATTTTGCTTAATTTCTATACCGCCCCACCTCCGCAGACCCAGGGCGGTTCACAACAAGCAAACACAATTCTAAAATTTAAAATTTGAGATTTAAAATTTAAACATCGAATTTGTCTCATCCCTCCAAAGCGTTCAAGTGGTCGCTAATATTTCATTATGAGATTGTTTGGAGATAAAAAATATTTTACATGTGTCTCTATTTGCCAGTCTGATGCAGATCTTTCCTTAAATTCTGAGAATGACGGTGCATTTTTAAAAATGTGCTGTAGAACCAAGGGAACTGTGCTTCACTGCAAGGTCACTGTGCCAGTGCAGCAATCTCAGCCTTGAAATTTGCTCTTAAACACATCATAGAACAGCTTTGTTCTATGGTTTCCAGTTTTTTGCTTAGTAATTCCAAAACTTGATGGCATTTAGGAATGCCTAAAGATCTGTAAAGGGACATGGTGGCTCAGTGGCTAAGATGCTGAGCTTGTTGATCAAAAGGTCGGCAGTTCAGTGGTTCAAATCCCTAGTGCCGCTTAACAGGGTGAGCTCCCATTACTTGCCATAACTTCTACCAACCTAGCATTTCGAAAGCATGTAAAAAATGCAAGCAGAAAAATAGGGACCACCCTTGGTGGGAAGGTAACAGCATTCTGTGTGCCTCTGGTGTTTAATCATGCCAGCCACATGACCACACAGACGTCTTTGGACAGCACTGGCTGTTCGGCTTTGAAACAGAGATGAGCACTGCCCCCTAGAGTTTGGAACAACTAGCACATATGTGCGAGGCAGTGGTGGGTTGCCACCAGTTTGCACTGGATTGGGCGAACCGGTAGTGGCGGTGGCCAGAGGCTCCACCTATCTTCCCAGATGCTCTGCCACTGGTACGAGGAGAACCTTTACCTTTAAAGATCTGAATTTAATTCAAAGAAGGTCTACAACTCTTAAGCACTATCTGTTTCCAACTATCAGAAAAACAGCTGCTTTAAGACTGGTGCTACATATTTTCCCCAGGAGGCTCTGAAGCACCTTATTGAAATCAAATCTAAAGCACTGAAGACTCCTCATGATGCTGTTCCTGCTGAAGATAACAATGATAAGTTTTACTGTTCCTAACAAAAAAAAAAAATCTTCTGTGATAACATTGTTGGCTGTCCCCTATGTACTTCTCCATGGTTATCCTACTTAAAAATAAATACTATCCTAATTATAAATAAGATTTTCCATAACAACAAAAAATAACCTTTTTTAATTTTTATTCTACGCTGAAAGACACCTTGAGAAAATACAACTGTTTATATACTGGAGAACAGAAATAATACAGTTGGTTACCATGAACTCTGCATCCTTAGCAGTAAATTCAATTCTTGGTAATTCCTAAAAGAGTTTGAAAAACCTTCCATCTGAAAATAAGCTAACTGGGAGAAATGTTGCACAGCAATCTTGTTTATTTTATTATTTTGCATACCTGAAAGAACTTAGGGAACCCAGTGACCATCTATTGTCAGTTATCATATTACTTAAAAATAGCTGACAGAGGGTAGTTCTTCTTGAAAGCCTCCAGGGATGAAGCTCCCACAACTTCTATTCTTCTATCTCCCCACCCCTAACCTTACCAACCTCATCACTTTTTTTTACGTTGTTCACATCATGAACCACTATTGTCTGTATGCTACATTAAACCATGATTTGTTTAAACTATGGTTTACTAATCAAATAATAATTTTCTGAATTTCTGGAACTTCTTAAACCATAGAATGCAATCAACAGACTACAACCGGCTGTTTTTATAAAACACACTAGGTCAAAACTAAGCAAACCACATTAGTTCTTAGTTGATTCCTTCTTGCTAAGATCCTCTAATATTATGTCTTCAGTTGTACTAAAGTAAGACAGGTTTCCCCTCTTTAGATATGCATTTAAATCAAACATACTTCACTTGACCTTATATTTATCTAGAAAATTTATATGGGTACTGCCCATCTTCCATTGATAACCTTGTTCAGCTAAGAACAATCTGTAAAATCTTATTCTATCAACAAAATACAGACACATAATTAAATAATACAATAACCACAACACTATGTAATAGATGACATCACACAAAGGGTATCTACAGTATATGGTGGCCCATTCCAGACATGGCTCTGTGGATTTCAAGAGGTATGTAGTGCAAGTCAAGTGCAAATCAATACATTAATTGAAATTTATGTATACTGTATTTTTATAAAGTATTTCTTTATTATTTAATGTTTGTCAGCTGCCCAGAGTCTTAAGACAGGAGCAATGTCTAAATAAATGTAATAAACACGTTCTGAAAATTGTGCTACCGCTTACCAATTTTTTAAAAAAAATATGCAAACACACAGCATATATTATAGGAACATGTATATAACAGTCCATTTGTTAGTGAAACTGCCAATATAAATGCAGTCTGTATTAGAGAAAATTTGTTTGCAACAAATTTAATGGGTATTAAAATATGAAAATTATTATGTGACATATGGAATAGTACGGATCAAAGTGCATATATTAAGATGAATGTACATGCTTATGTGGATTATCTAAAGAATTGCAAACTGATATGGCAATTGGGCAAAATGAACTGAAGGCTGAGAACAGAAACAAAATGAACTTGACACACTTGCTCATCTTTGACAAGCAAAATGTCTCTGTTTCAGCTAGCAAATTATTTTGTTTGATCCTCCTAACTACGCAAACAGACCATTACATGACCAGTGCCATCTCTCAACTGGAACTATGTTTGCCAAACTTCAGCAGTTTGGTGTAATGGAAATTTAGCAAGCATTTTTTTGAGAACCCTAGAGAGCTACAATCTAGGTATAAAGACTATGAAACTGGAAAGTCACCCTTCTTCTCATAGAAAAGCAACTGATAATTTGGCCTGTTCTAGTGTTTTGTAGTGCCATCTCAAAATGGGAGGGTGGGTTGGCACTTTTTTCCCATTTTAATTGGTTTTCAGTGAAATCATTCCACTGAGAATCAGATGCAGGGTATTTGTAGAAGATTGGAAAGGTAAAGTGGATTGTGCAATTGCTGTGTCAGCTTTTCATAGCTGAAGTCTAATGCACCTGTATTGTCAATTTCTTTTTCTAAATTTTGCACTGGCAGTATTGACCTAATGATTAAGCAAGGCTTTGCGTACGTTTCTTTATTTGTTTCCACTGGCAGCTTTAGATATTAAAATACCCGTGGGCCACATTTTTTTGGCCCTAATTTCAGCTGCCTCCACAAAGTCTGTCAGGCTCATGGGATAGATAGGAAGGGGTGTATGAGAGAGGTGCTTAATGTAAGAAGCAAAACTGCCACAAATAGTTTGTTCAGAGGCATATGATTAATGTGGAACAGACTGCTCATCATACAGCTGGTGCCTCTATTCAATATGTTATTCTGACCAGCTCCGACAATATTGAAGACACATGGTGATTAGCTCATTCCAACAAAGCTAAAGGTAGAGAAAAATAGCATGGACATTTCTCAGGGAAAAGGAAGTCTCCGTTTCTCAGGGTAAGACTCCCCACTAGCATAGTAGTACTGCTACTAAAAAAAGCTCATGATTCTTTCTTAATATAACGGATGCATGGAGAACTTAAAAAACAACAACAGATGACTCTTGAATAGATTACTGTATGGTAAAAGGCAGAATATTCACTCATACACCGTAACAGTTTGAAACTGAACAAATTTAAGTCCACCAATGAGAATTTTTCAGAAAATATTTCCAAGTAATAGAAGGCACCAAAACGATATAGGTAGAAGGGCAATTTGGCATGTGGATTTAAATTTCTAGAATTTCTAAACAGTCCCAGAATATTTTTTTCACCCATAGATTTCTTGGGGGAGATATAGCCTACTTCTTTTCTACTGATGGATGAGAGTAGGCAAGCTACTTGCAAAACCTTAAAGCTCTGCAGAGCTGGCCTCTCATCACAAAGGGAGAGGAGGGGGAGGTAAATTCATTTATTACATGTATGCTTTTTTTTCTGCATTTCAAGAGGACAGGGTTTCAGCAATTTCCTTTTCTCGAAGAAAACATGCAGAGTTCCTGAGATCATGAACTGTCTACATTGAAGCTCAAGGCTCTGATTGTACTTGAGTCATCACTCAGAAGTAGCCTTTTGCTTAATGGCTCTTTTAGAGGCTAATTCTGACTGCTTAAATTGTGGTGTAGAGGTCAGGATGCTTTAGAAAATTTGCACTAATGCCTGTAAAACAGTAAAGTTTCATTCCTTATATAACGGGTATTATTTTTACAATTTGCAAAGTTTACAAGCAAGCTTTTAAAAGAATGAAAACAGGTTGGACAGATCAGGTTCTCAATGCAAAATCACAAAAACAGTAATTTTCAGCCTGCAGTTTATTAGGCAACAAAGTGTTTGGTCACACTTGCCCAGATAAACACGAAATAGGGTAATTCAATCACCAAACTGTTTTTTTGGGCTCCTCCACAACAGAGGTTTGTTACAGTAAGGGAGACAGAGAACATTCAATCTAATAGAATAAAGCAATTCAATATAGTAGAATGAATTATGCTAGTTATACTCCCAAACCAATTTCTCAAAGCATTGTGCAATAGCAAAATAAAATAAACAAGCATAAATATAATAGAAGACAACTTCTAACACAGTAAATTTGGGGAAACATTTCCATTAACCACCACCCCCTCCAAAATTGAGTGGAATGGTTTTCACACAGACCTGTGTTTGCTTTTATATATATATAATATAATATATATATATATATATATATTATAGACAAGGGCAACGCTACAGTAGTTATGAA
>JANHFP010009701.1:200084-213772 GCA_032468135.1 Calamaria suluensis
GGAGGGGTTGAGCTTTAACCTATTCGTGCCCATCCAGACCCGTACCGCCTCCAGGCACCGCGACATCACTTCCACAGGGTCAAACTCAACCCAGTTGTTATCACCAAGACATTAGAAGTTTGATTTGGCACCAGTTTGTTGCTTTTGATGTTTCCAATGTGTTCAGTTTTATAGCTTTAAGAAGGTTTTATATGATGTTATAATTTCTGATCGAGAGTTGCCCTGAGTTTTTTATAAGAAGGGCTGCTATATACATGTTTTAAACAAACAAGCAAATGAAGAAATATATAAACACATTTTCCTCTCTATCCACACTGGTGAAGATATTGCCAGCCATAAAAACCAGTAATGAGTTAAGTGCAGTCTGACATCATGTAAAATATGCTTTTCACCTTAGCATGGATCAAAGACCACTCTATTACTTAACTTTCATAAACAACACAATATGAATGAATACAGCAACCTCCCTTCCTCTTTCTCCTGGGAACTCTTAGTTTTAGCTGGGTTATTCTGCCTCCATGCTAGTGGTGGGTTCCTCCCGGTTCGGTCCAGGTCTATAGAACCAGTGAGAGGCTCCACCCACCCACCCTGACATCATCAATGGTGATCCGTGCATGCATAGAAGTTCCTGTGCATGTGCAGAAGCATGTGCACAGATGTGCTACAGTTGAAAACCAGTAGTAAAGGTATATGGAACCCAACTCTGCACAATGCTCATCACTCCAATACTGGAACACCAGGGGAGAGTCAAATAACCAGCTAATAAATATGTGTTGAGGAACACTAGCCTTTGTCTTTATCTACAAAGCTGCTGTTCTCTGAGCTTCTCCTGTTAATTATGAAAAAAGGGATCTGTTATATTCCAGACCAGGCTCTTTAGTGTTTATATTTCAGAAAGCAAACATAATAATGTAAAATTCATTACTTGTGAGCCAATTGTTGTTTTTTACTGTCATCAAGCCCCCATCCATTAATGATTAAATCCTACAAGGAACCTAAGATATTGTTCTAATAAAACACTGGGTTTGCTATCCATTTCAAATCTGCAGTGTAACAATGAATTGGGGATAAAGGGAGTGCTAATCTTTTAATTTGTACTTTTCTCTTTCGGTGTAACATTATATCCAATGAACTCAAGAAGCAACACTCGCAGTATGGTAAATCTGAATTCAATCATACAATTATAGCGCTCAAAACACGAACCACTGCTTCTTACCAAGATATTCTAATCTTAAAAAAGTGTGTTTTTTTTTTTAAAAAAGGAACACTTACAGGCATTCATTTATTATTTAAAACATTTATATGCCATTTTCAAATGAAAAACGCTCCTCAAATAGAATAATATCTCATGCAATGTTAAACAACAGAAAATGGCAACATCTACAAATGCCAACAATTAAATATTAAGCCAAGATCTTATTGTAACTAGAGCTGGGGAAATAGTTTTTTTTTCCTTATTCTCCTGCATAGAGAAATTGGACAGATATATATTTTTGTCTTACTTGTACAAAGGAAAAATAGATTTTCCAATCGTTTCAGTTTCCCTACTTTGTCTTCCCATGAGAATTAATGCAAACATGGGAACCCAGAGAGCCTGTAGGTGAATCAACTGCACAGGGCTGAAAGACAGGATTTCACTGGCATTCCTCCTTTGTTCAAGATTTCCAGAGTCAGGAAAATTTATCTAAATTATTTTATCCCTTGTATATCCTGAAACGTGTTCTCTCTCACCAAAGAGAATGAAAATTGACAAGGAAAAAAATGCAGGTGAATATGTCCGCTTTGCAATAACAACATTGTAACTGCAGTAGAAAATAAAGTAAATTAGATAAGATGATCTCTCAATTGCAAAGATTTCAGGTTGTTAAATTTGCCCAGTCTCTACAATATAATCTTATTCCAGAAGTCAACAGCTAATGTACAAAATGGTTCTTCTCTTCTATTTTACTGGTTTAGCAGCCCTAAGATGAATAAATAGCAAAGCTTCAATAACTGATTATTACTGCAGACCAGCTGGTACATATGAAAATAGTCCTAGGAACCTAGTCAGGGATAAGGAGGTAAGGAATGGGAAACGATGAAAGGTAGACCTTTCACCATTCATTAAAAATAACCTGCTGGAAAACCTGGCTTTATGACCAACAGAAACAGATCCTCCCATTTAAAAGGGATGGCTTAAAAATAGTTTGCCTAGGAAAAGGAGATGTCAGTGGTGTATGGCCAGGGTCTCCAAACTCGGCAACTTTAAGATTTGTGGACTTCAACTCCCAGAATTTCTCAGCCAGCTTTAACTATTCACAAAATGAAGGGAGGATATGAAAGCAAGAAGGATATTTGTTTGATATTTTGGCTATCCATGATAGTATAGATTCCCCCCCCCAAATATCAAAGATCAAAACTGTCAATGCTCTTTCTATCCTGCTTTTTTAAGATTCATTACTATATCCCGATATGTCAAAACAACAGAACTCAAATAATTCTTTTTCTTTTACTTTCTTTTGTTTAATTTCTTTTTCACATCACTATATACAGTATCACCAGAAAATCCCTGGCTATGCAATTTTGAATTTCGTAGGCATGGTCATGTTACTGAATATCTTTTCCAAGGTCTTCATTTCTACTTTACCAATTTCTAGTTTACAGCATACTGTATTTCTTGACAGTTGGTACCTTTACAATGTGGTAGTCACACTTAAATGGCAGAGGCTATCCAGAATGTCATTATTTTTGACTACAGACTTTTCAATAGTAGATTTATAGACCAATGCTTATGGACAACAATCAATGGAAAATATGTTACGCACCAACAAAAGCTGGATCTAGCTACCATTTCTCTTAGCTCATATAAATGATGTATAGTTATGTCTGCATCATTTGTGTATATTTGCTCTAAAATTTAACATTAAAAAACAAAATAAAAAAGCTCTAAAAGAAAGAACATCAGAGAAAATGGATGATCATATGGGATCCTGAGTATTCATATTTTGGCAAACTGGTCCAGGAGTTTCCATGCTAAGATTTTTCACAACTCATAAAATATTTTTAAGTGTAAAGAGTAAAATCCTGGATCACATATATAAATGAAGCACATGCCTTACATTGGAAAATCCATCTACTTTTAGCCCATTATTGCACACAGTGAATTTTTTTCCAGCATGGGTTCCAATAAATTTAATAAAAGAATGTCGGTAGGCACAATATTTGCATAAGAAAAATATACTCTTATTTTCACAAAAATCTAAGAAGCCTGCAAGATGCCACATAGCAGCCAAAATAGAAAATGCTGTTCCATTTATAATTATATTACAGGTAACAAGGTTTTTTCTCTTGCCAAAGTATCACATGGAAATACAAAATGAAATATTTATAAATAAATTTAAAACCTCTAAGAGGTCTACAACCTCCTCATAGATTGTTGATTAACTTTCTCAAAGAAGTAGAGCGCTTCAATGGGTGAAATATACTTAATTCACACCATTAAATCAAACATGTCATTGTACAAAACATGTAATTTTCACAGGTAAAATTTAAATATTGTATTAACAAGTGGCTAATTTCACACTTTCTTTAGAAATGAAGAGACATAACTGATCCTTACTAGTAGAAGACCAAAAAAACCAACAACAACCTTATACTTCCTAGCAGTCCTTTTCTTTATGACTTATTAATAGTAACAAAGGCTCAGGGAGTTTAGTTATGGGATGGTTGGCATAGCCAAAGGAACAATCTACTTAAAACAGAATCAGGAGTCCAGTTTGGATTTTACCAAGTTTGATTGCAAACAAATGACTTGTCATCTGTTAAAAGCCTGCTTGAAATAGCTCAGGTGTCATCTGTGCCATACTATTTTCAAAGCTGTCATCAGGAGCACAGATGTTTCTGGCAAAAGTAGAATATTTTCTACTTTTAAAAAATAAAATATAAAAATAAAATATTTTTACTTTCCAAGCCCAACTCTGATAAATTTTTCCATCTTTTCTATCAAAACAAAGGAAAAACTGAAAGTTGTTAAGCAGTTAATTTTTCTAGTTACATTTTCTAACTTTATAAATGTTAGTCCTGCACCTGAAATTTACCCAGTTTAGATCCAGTTTCACACCAGAAACATGAAAAAGAAAATGAGTGGCCTTGAAATTATCCTCTAATATTTAGCTAGAGAACTCAGATCAGCTAGACACAATTTCCTCTTAAGTCAGGATGTGTTATATTTTTATTAATATTATAGCATTTTGAACTACATTTATATTTATATATACATTTCCATTATTTCCTTTATTTATTCTGCAAACTATTTAAGTGATCAATCTATGCTTGAGTCACAAAATTCTTTTTTTTTAAAAGTGATATACTTAAAAAAAATAGATGCAACTAAAGCAATCCCTGTCTAAAGTGAATAATAGCTGAGCCTTCACAAACATCAGAGGGGATAATATTTTAAAGGCTTTGTCCACTACTTTTCAGAGGATCCAGTTCATAAATTTATCTCTTTTTTTAGGAATTTCTAGATTTCTAGAATGGAGCTAACATTTGTACAGGTAGTCCTCAAGTTACAACAGTTCATTTACTGACCGTCCAAAGTTACAACAGTGCTGAAAAAAGGAACTTGTTTCATATTTACGACCTCTGCTGTATCCCAAGCTCATGTTGCAACCTTCTGACAAACAACGTCAATGGGACAGCCAGATTCAGCTAACCACCAGGTTACTACCTTATCAACCACAGTGGTTCACTTAACAACTGTAGCAAGAAAGATTGTAAAATGGGGTCAAAACTCACTTAACAAATGTCTCACTTAACAGCATAAATGTTGGGTCATAAATCAAGAGCTACCTGTATTCTTGTTAGTTACCATTATTAATACGTACCCTGAATAAATTAAAAGCATCTTGATTTCTAAAAGAGAAACAAGTAATTAAAACAGAATACTAAAATAGAAAAACCAAAAACCAAAACCTAGAGCAGCTTGTTGTAGTATGAATCACTCGTCTTTGTTGTTCAGTCAACCATGTCTCTCCCTTCTCCACCACCACTTTGTATTCCATGTTTATTTCTAGCAATGTTGTGTTCAATGGGCCAAGAGGAAACATCTTTGTTTTTTGAACTGCAAGTAGTAGAAATCACCAAGTACCAGCCTTTTCTTGTAACTGGAATGGAGCTATCTTAACTTTATAAGCCGTGGACTTTGCAAAAATAACATTAGAAACGCAGGACTTATAAAAATGTGCTTCAAAATGTAAAACAGACTGCTTTTAAACAATCCAATTGTAAAATACAAAAATTGACTCAAGAACCTTTCCTAGAGGAAAAATTGGAAGAGAAATAACTTAAAACAAAGGGAAATAATTTTGTAACCCTGTTATAAAAACCTTGCTTTTAGCATTGTGTGATAAATTTATAAAATGGATGTTATCTTAGACTAAGTTCATGCATGAAAGTGTCCAGACCCTTGGGGGGGTATATTGACATAAATAGAGATGCTTCCTAATGTTTTTTCCCCAAAGTGGAACAAGGGCAAGATTTTGACTTTCCAGAGGTTATCAAATTACAGCTTCCAAAGGTTTTGTTGTTTTGACCAATAATGAATGCTACTGGTTCAACAATCCCTGGAGAACTATTGCTTCACCTTTCTGGCTAAAATCAATATGTGTTGTTATATTTTAAATGTTAAACTTTAGACAAAATTGAATTCATATTTCTATGGAGTAAGCCACAGCAAATCAAGTAGAACTGCATTATGAATATGCATGCATAAAAATTAAGAATATTTAATGAACATAAGAAGTAGACACAAATCTATTTAAATAGAGAACAACTAAGAAAGAACAATTTCTTAGGGATGAGGGAGATTAGAACACCTGCTGGATCAATCCATAGAATTTCTGTCAATTTTACACATGTACTGTCTTCTTAGTGAATTATAAACTGAACATTAGTTAATGTAGGACTGTATTATGATGATGATGATGATGATGATGATGATGATGATGATGATGATGATGATGCAAGAAAAATAAGTGTCAGAGAGATGGGAAAATAAGATAAAAAGCTTTGAGCTAAAGTAGCAAAAAGGACAAGAGTATTCAATGAACAAGTACAAGTTGTTACAAGTTAAGTAAGTACCATAAAGAAAATTAAGAGACCTCAGTGCAATTGTTTTTGTTTTGAATTGTTTCCAGTTAGTTAAGCAAATAAATATTAGTACTGCTACAATGACAGCCTTGCAATCAAATATATATATTTTAAGTTATGATTACAGTGTGTTGTGAAGTTCTTTGAGAAGGCAAAGACCATTCTTCTAGAAGGGTTGTCTGCATAATAAGCACACCTCACACCCTTGAAGTGGCACTTCCCTTCTCGCTCCATTTACTGTTACGACAAGTAGCTGAATTCTTTTAATTGCTGTCAGGTAAAATTATATCACCAATCCTAAATACGTACTCTGGTAGTACCAAGCTCAATTGTTCACAATCCATTTGATTTGTAAAGTAATAACTGAAGAAATGAAGCCTTTAAATTCATGACACTAAAGTGTTCCAATTGGCCCTAAGAATCCATGATTAATAAACCAGAATGATGAATAAAAGGGGGGGAAGCACATTGAGTCAAAAGCTAGCAACATAGAGTGTGATTGAATGATACTTTTTCTGAAAGATTCTCCCAAAGAGGTGTTTTTGTTCAGTTTTTATTTTTCTTTCATGGATGGGTTTTCAATGTACTTTTGGAGAAAGTTTTAAAGTTTTCAAGCATTAAGGGATTCTTTATGCATTGACTTTTCCATCAACATGATCTTACATATTGCAGAGATTTTTTGTTAGAATATGCTATATAGGGCCCATAGAGTTCAAATGAAGGTTCACTGTGCATCTCATTTATATCATACATTTCCAACATTTTTGCCATCCCATGAGCAATATCCTCTGGATGATTTCCAAAGTCTCAACATCACACACTGTCACTACTGCAGCCAAACAGAAAGTGTTATGATAAAAGATATCTCTCAAATGTACATGTGAGCTGCACTGAATATCAAATAAGATGTTTCCCTGCATGCTCACTCACCTATGAACTGCTTAAAGTTCCCTTTCTAGAAAACCAAAGTGGCTCTAAGTGGTGATATGGAGAGGAATCAGTCAAGAACCTGTGGCTCAGCACATTAAAATATTTATATTCACTGGCCATGTATCAAAAATAATATAGCTGACATGATGACCTAGTAAGAAGGGATACGTAAGGAGAAGGTCACAGATATGGATTTATCAAAGAAATCCCAATGTCATGCTCTAACTTACACTATGTCTGCTTTTTTGTAGTTTCCTTGTGGTAGGCCCAGGGTATGTAAGCTATCATTCTACCTTTGCAAAAGGCTGACCAGCAAGCTGCCAATGCTTGCTAGTCAGTTGGGAGTTCAGTGTATACTGTCTATTGATTGCATAATAATAAAATTATGTTGTTAATTGTCAAAATTATTTGAATGCTTGCAGAGGTGGAGTGCTCTCGGTTCTGTCTGGTTCCTGTGAACCAGTAGTAAAATCGGTGGGATCATCCGCCCGCCCACCTGGACATCATCAAGAATGATCTGCGCATGCGCAGAAGCATCCACACTCCCATTGCGAAACGGTAATAAAGGTAAGTGGAACCCACCCCTGGTTGCTTTATGTGAGTAGGGTTTGGTCACGACAAAATATAAACATAGTAAGAAACAATGTCACAATAATAATAAAAAATATAAACTTAAAGAGTCCTAAAACAGACTTAACAGAGCAATCTCCGAAATTTAAAAAGCAAAAACCACAGATCCAAATGTTTTATTGTTCCAATTCCTTTCAAGAAATAATCCCAATCAGAGGTGAAATACTCCCGTTTCAGACTGGTTTGGCTGATCCGGTAGCGATGGTGGCAGGTGGTTCGAAGAACTGGTGGCAAAAACCCCTGGCACTGTGCGATCATCAGAGGCTTTTAGATTTTAAATCTATTTGTTTCTATGTAAGTATTCGCTGGATTAGGTAGAAACAAATGCCTTTAAAATTCTGTGATCCTCTGAGTTTTTCTTTACATTTTAAATGCATTTTTCTACCTAATCCAGAATATACTTCAGTAGAAAAAATGCTTTATAACTGAAAAAAAAATATATGGCCAAGCCCACCCAGTCACATGACCCACCCACCACCAAGCCACGCCCACAGAACCGGTAGCAACAAATTTTACATTTCACCCCTGTTTTGTTTTGTTTTCTTTAGCACATGTGTGGCAGTCACTGATGTCCGCAATATCAAATTAGTTGAAGCCCTCTTCTCTTACTCATTTAGCATCTTGCTGATATCTTACATACCCTTCAAGTCCCACAAATGAACTATGAGTTGGAATACGGTTTGTCTTCTAGTGATTTCTCCCCAAACACAGTGCCTTTTCAAATCTCTAGCTGGCTGTTTTGGAGGTAATGCACATTGTTATTTCTCAAGGAGGGAGTTAAGAATATAAATTGAAAACCACAGTATTGCTCATCTCAGTGAACTGTGACATAACCCCCTAAAACTGGGTCACCAGAAAATATAAATGTTTCTTTTCCACAAGCTTCAAATTCATAAAGAAATATCTTTCAGACTTCCCTTACTTAGGATATCATCTGCATCCAATTACAGTATGGGTGATGGTATCAGCTAGAGAACAACTTGTCATGGAGTGAAAGGCTGAAAATATCCATAAACAATATGTGCACACCCACACACACCTAGACTCAAACTAAGAGGAATGTGGACAATGAAAGGCCTCAGTAATATAAGATTTGAAAAAAAATAAAGAAAAGTCTTCCAATCCATATTCTTGCTAAAAAAAAAAGGTGCATTTGTGGGGAACGGAATAGAAAAGAAATATTACTTTTAAAGTAGGGTTGGCAAACTTGTTTTTACAAATTAAATTACATAACGTAACTGGTAAACTCAATGTCCTGTTTAATATACAAATTGTGATTTTAAATGTAAACACATCAAAGTAAACATTACAGTCATAGTAGCATAAAGCAAGGGGGCAAAAAGTGTACTTGGTATATTTGCACACAAGTAATTAGAGGGATAATAGGAGCTGGGTAACCTAGGGCCAGTTATTCTTCTCAGCCCAACTCACTTCACAGAGTTGTTGTGAGGAAAACAGGAGGAGGAAGGTGTATTGATATGTTTGCTGCCTGGAGTTACTTGTGAAAATAATTTAGGCAGGATCCAAATGAATGAAACACAAAAAGATAAAGGTTTCTCCTTGTCCAGTCATATCTGACTCTAGGGGGCAGAGCTCATCTCTATTTCCTAGCAGAGGTAGCCAACCAGTGGTGGGATTCAGATAATTTAACAACCGGTTCTCTGCTCTAATGGTTGGCTGGGCAGGTGTGGCCGGGTGGTCATTTGACTGGGTGGTCATGGCCAACTCGACATCTCTCATCACACCCAGCCCCACTTCTCGGGGCTGGGTGTGATGAGGTGGGATTCAGCCAGTTCAGGCTAATCTCACCACTGTCTGGCCCTGGCCCCACCCGTTTTTCGGCACATTTTGCAGTCCACAAGTCTTAAAGTTGCCAAGGTTGGATACCTCTGAGCTAGATGTTCTGATAGATCAGTGTTTTTCAAATTTGGCAACTTTTAAGTTGTATAGACTTCAATTTCCAAAATGCTGTCCGGGCAATTCTGGAAATCCACAAATCTTAGAATTGCAAGTTGAAAAACCCTGTCAAAAATGGGCAAATTAATTTTTAGGGATTTGTGCTTTGATCTCCTTTAAAAAACATATTACAGATTATCCTGAGCAGCATTATCTATGCAGGAAAACTCTAACAGAAACATGCATCTAACGCATCTAAGGACCACTAATTTCCCCACCTTCATGGACCATAATTTATGAGAAGTTCGCAATGATCTCAACAGAAGTTTTCCTCAGCTCTGCTTTGCCTGAAAATGCAATATCTATGCTCTGTCACTGAGCTGTGATCATTCTGGCCCTAAAAATAGACACAAAGTTCTCTCAAATGCAAGAATTGTCCTCCATTCTCTTTATTTATAGTATGAGACCCTAAAAATAGACACAAAGTTCTCCCAATCATAAAACTGTCCTCCTCTGTCTTTATTTATATTTCAGAATAGTCAGATAATGAGGAAAAGCTGAGCAGGAGAGATGCATGGACATACATTATTATTGATCTGATTTATCATAGAACTGGAAAAAAGGGACATTTACAATAATACTTAAGATTTCTTCCCTACCCCACCCCATTACTGATGTACTGATATGATGAAAATGTCCAAGTAGGTGGAAGGATTTTTGACACTCTTTCAAACTTATTTTTTCAGAATTGGTTCTAAAACTTAAAAGATGCCCTAATTAATTTAGGAATCTTGAGCCAAATTTCAAAAGAAATACAATCATTTATTAGGAGCACCATTCCGGCAATTATTTAAATGGAGTCAACTCTACTTTCCACATGATCCCATCAGGATGTGCGATGCATTCAGCCCGCAAGCCATGAGTTTGACACCCCTGCTGTACAGCTTCAAGAGAGGTAATCAAAGATTTGAAATCTTCATTTTTCAGCATGTTTTTTGGCCATTTTTGGGGCGTTTTTCAAACCATTTTGGATTTTCAGTAGTAGTAAATAAATAGAGAGGGAAATTGTACCTTGTTGAGGCCTTTGACTCAATCTCCATCTCTATTTATTTATTACTACTGAACATCTACATAGGAGTTGAAGTTCATTAGGACCAAAATTTGTCATATATAGAACAAAAATACAACAAATAGACATTTGCATGTTTTTGTGTGCATGTGGGTATATGAAAAATTACAAACAAACATAAAGCAAGTCAAAAGAGAAAAATACCAGTTAAAAATTTAATGCTTTCCCCCCACATTCCATATTAACTCTTGGCACAAAATGTTTGTCCATTTCCAATAAATTCATGAATTAATATGGGTGTTTATCCTGTCAAAAGTCCTTTAAAGTTCCTGAATAGTCAAACTGAGCAGCAAAGGCTGAACCATAAAATGAGTACTACTACTACTACCATGCTGAGGCAGTTCCTGAAATATTAAATGAAAACAACAAGTTTCTCACACACTGATGTGGTAATATTTCACTGTTGATGAATAGCCTACAAAACTTTGAAAGTGAATCATTGCATATATTAATCAGTCCTATAAACAGGAAGTTCCTTCTCTATACTGAAACACCAGACATATTCTGCAGTAAAAACATTTCTGACACTACAAAAGAGTAAATAATTCATTTCTTATTATATAATACTTGCTAGTTAGCATTCTGTAGACCTCATGAAAATTCATGAGGGTTATGAAATAGAGACATGTGAAGAAACTATTTGCTAAAACACTGTAAGAAATAACCATATAATTTCATTAACATTAAAGAGTGCTTCTTTCACCTGCATTTATTTGTTATTGTTGCTTATATCAGAGCCAAATCAGATGCAATAATAATCATGAGGTTGCAACCAAGTCCTGAGAAACTGATATCTGAGAGGTCACCAACTCAATAGTCAGTAAAACAAAATCGGAGAGAGAACTGCTAAACAGGGGAGCATTCCACTTATAAATAGGGCAGTATTCTACCTAAGCAGTCCTCCTATCCTGTAGGGATATGTGGGAAAGATTTGGGGAGACAAGTCAAAGAGACGCTACCTAGAGAACAATCAGGTAAGAGACAGCTTGCATAATGGGCAGGGCAAGAAGCTGAGTTGCACATTCTCTGGTCGCAAAGGAGATGGGAGGGGGAAGGGAGGATTGTACTTTCAGGCTTGTAAGATTCTGTTAATGTAACTTTACAAAAAAAGTGAAAATCAGCTTATCTGGTTGTGACTGCTATCTGTTTTACCCCTCAAGACCGACACAAACTTATTAGCTGTCTATGGAGATTCTCAGTCATCCAACTCATGGTTGTCAGAAACTGAAGATTCTTCCTGGATGAGAAGTGAAAGATCTTCAAGGAAAAGCAAGCCTATTTGACTTTTGAAAAAGGACCTTTGGGACAAACTAATTAGTTATGACATCTTGCAAATGGGTGGTTGCTTTCCATGTCTTGGGTCTTGGATATTACACAAAAGTTCAAAGAAAAAGTGTAAACAAATGTGAAAAACGGGAGTTCCAGATGTCACTGTGGATGGACCTTGGAAGACATCACTCGTCGTCCCCCCGGTCCAGTTTTTCTTCCACTAGAGAGCCGAGGGCCACCCCAAAGAGGTGGACACCGAAGGGATATTCCTTTGGGAGACCCAAGATGATGGCAATCATCTCAGAAAACCCAAAGAAACCACCAAACCACACTCACCAAACCAACCCACAGAACCGGTAGTAAAAAACTTTGAAACCTCCTACGGCACTCAATGGTTACATTTTATGGACACATCCATGATAGTTGAGCTGAATGAAGGTTAAATATGATTTTATCCTATTCCCCAAACAATTTAACAGCTGCACATTAAGAAAATTTGACAGGGATAGGGAATTTATAGGCTTTCAACACTGCATTAAAACATGCTAAATTACAATGCTATCTTAATGGAGGAAACAAACCTCTTTAGCTAAACTATTTATTACTTCTCTCCTACTGCCATGGGGAGGTGGGGACTGTTGTCCAGAGCATAATTAGGGCTGATTAATCCCTTTTGGGAAGGAGCCCAGTGTAAGAACTTTCCCAAGTCACAGTGTTATTTACCTCAGCATTTATCTGGTAAAGTTGCTCAAGTTTGCTTGAGTAACTTGGGCAGAATCTCAAGGACATGCTCAGGACAATTATTATCTGGGATTCATTTTGGCCTATGGCTTATGAGTAAATGGATATAGGGTATTTTCTAAAGTGTCCCAACCATTTTGAGAAACTGGGACAGTTCTCTGCATCCACTAGATTGTTAGTACTTCTTTAAGGAAGGAAATATTTCCAATAGCTTTGAAGGAAGCTGGCATACTTTCTCCTTAAGAGGCCCTGCTTCGACCTAGATAGGAATTATGGATGACTATCACCCAGTTGTCTAACCATCATTTTTGGATGTATAATCAGAGAAAAACTGGATGAAGCAGTTATCTGGTTCCTAGTCTGCCAGGTTCAATGTTTTTGAGGTATCCAATACAAAAGCTCTCTGAAAAATTAAATTCATTTCTATTTTAATGAATTTGAGATATCCAAAATTGCAGATTATAATTCTTTATTCCATATTTAAATATATAACCAATAAATACAATATTGTATATAAACATTATCCTTGTATTCTGTATCCAGGAAAGAAAGAAAAAACTATTATAGATATGACAAATACAATTCAGGTATAGACAGAATCCCATTGGTTACATAAATTGTAGAAGATGCACAGGCTCCCCCAACCTAGTAATAGTTTGAGTTATAATGAAAAACCTTCAGTAGTTGCCAACCTACAGAATACTGCTTTAGAATAACACATTCTTCAAATAATTGACTAGGTAGGTATACAAGCATCAAAGTCCAGTGTTTGATTGTTTTCAATTTTGAGACTTTTTAAAAATCAAAATCATCATCAACGTCATCATCCATAACTTCCCACATTAGTTACTGCTTACTGTAATTTTGTCTTGCCTTTTCATTAGGAAATTTATTTATTTATTTTATTTATTTATTAAATTTCTATACCGCCCCTCTCCTTGCGGACTCGGGGCGGTGTACAGCC
>JANHFP010009705.1:0-13135 GCA_032468135.1 Calamaria suluensis
TGATAATGCTACTGTGCTAGTCAACAAGCAAATAAAGATTATTTGAAAAAAGCCAACATCATGCAATGTTTCTTTTAATTTTTTAAAATAGTAGTTTACATAATAAAGAAAGAACTAAGCATAGAGCATACAGTGTTATGAGGAATAATACAAAAACCAATACAGGTAAATAAAAAGGAAAAATACCATACAAGTCTGAAAATTATTCATAATTTCCAAATATATGAATGGGCAATTACACTGTTGCTATTAACATAATTTATATAATATACCCAAAAGTTATACAAGTGTGATTCTTGCATCTGAAAGTTCAGATTCTGTCAGTATATATATATTTTAATAAAGCAATTGAAAAAAGCTTTTTTAATTAAAAAATCAACTGTTAAACTTCCAAGAAATTTCCAATGTTGTGCACAATTCCAACTTTTTGCAGCACAAACTACATAGAAAATAACTGCTTTATTTTTAAGAGAAGCAAGAGGTCTCGTTCTGGAAAACATCTGATGCTGCTACCATATACATTTTACTAAATTGCCTACTTCCTGGGCCTATTCTTTAAAGAGCAAGACTGGTGAATGTTGTCCTGCTGGCTAGTGATGATTTCTGAGAAAGAAATGGAGCCGTGGGAATCAACTGCTTTGAGACATAATAAGCCTTATCAGAGAAGGCCATGAAAACTACACTGGCGTACATTTTTGCTGCCTCAAAGACTTAAAATAAGCATTGTAATGAGATAGTAACAAAGGGCCACAACTTCCAAATAAAGAGCTGTGGAGAAGCCTTTTATTTACTTCCATGTGTGCCTTGTTTCATATGAATATCTCGAATGTGGCACATGACACACAAAAAAAATCCTTTATTACATTTAGGGAAATTTCAAGTTTAGGTAAATGAATGAATAAATAAAACACACACACACACACACACAAAAACATTTGATAGCTGAGGTGTTTTCCATCAGGACTGTGGTCCAATGTGACCTGCCGAGGTGACGAGGCGGCATGATTTGCCTTGACAAGTCTCTGAGCGTTTCTGCTTAGTCTCCTCAGAGCCTCGTCTAGCACTTGCAAAAGCTGGAGGAGGCTTCCGCTCAGCGGATTCTTCTGTGCAATGGAGCCTCTTCTAGTTACTGATCAAGCTAACAGAGACAAGTAGAGCAGACAAAGCAAAGCAAAGTGACCATTTCACCTCACTTTATTGTCAGGTGGCTGCAGTTGGTCTTTGTCCAAACCTTTCAAAGCTAAAGTTCTTCAGAGAACATATGAAAAAAATCCGCTTCCAAATATTTTATATTTGGAATATCCTTTCAAAATAATTTATTTATTGCTTTTACGAATATTCTGATTTTCTATTCATAGAGGACTTGATGAGATAATGCTGCTCTTTTTTTTTTTTTTTTTAAAAAGCAAAAGCAAAGAGGAGAGATGTCAGAATGGGAGAATATTGAAAGGGTTAGTCCGAATGGGGATTAACATCACAAAATACTACCTACTACCTGAATAAGTTAATAGGCTTATTTTAAAGGGCTGGTTATTTGTAAACATTTTTATTTTTTGCCATTTGTATTTGAATCTTGGATTATTTCAAAAACTAAGCAAGATCAGGATTGGTTGCTGCTTATATGAGGGATCAACTGCAGGTACCCTGCAGACTAGATTAGGAAGATGTCGGGGTGTGTGTGTGTGTGTGTGCGCACACACACAAAAAATTCTTTCTTAAGCCTGTTTTGTCTTCAGTCCCCTCTCTATGATTTTTGATCTTCTTTTTCTGGTAATGGTCAGCATGTGGAGCTTTTGCATGAAGTCACAACTGCACTGACAAAAGTGACTTATTATTGTTTTTCACACTCACAGCCATTGCAGCATCCCCATAGTCACATGATCAAAATTAAGATGCTTGCCAACTTGCATGTATTTTTAATAGTATCCTGGGGTCATGTGATCACCTTTTGCAACCTTCTGACAAGTAAAGTCAATGGGGAAGCCAGATTCACTTAACCACCATGCCACTTAATAACTGCAGTGGTTCACTTAACAACCATGGCAAGAAATGTTGTAAAATAGGGCAAAACTCCCCATTAACAACTATCTTCCATAGCAATGGAAAATTTGGGTTCAATTGGACTACCTGTAATTAGAGATGTGTGACACTTACTACTTATGGCCTGGTTTTGTATCACCCGTTAGGGTCTTCCCAAAAATGTAGGAAAGACAACAGTTACTTAAATCATCAGTAATTTAAGTCCATAACCAAGCTTCTAAACTTCACCCCTGAATTGTTTCAGTTTGACTTGATCAACTTCCTCGGATGACCTTGTAAAGTTTCTTTTACCCATAAGGAACGCAATCTCCAAACTGAATCAAGAGATGGAATATTATGAGAAGTGTTTGCTGTATCAGAGCACTGGCACAAACATTCAGGACCAATCTGACAATTACAGAAAATGCCCCAATGTAAGTGTTCCTTCAATGGGAACTGAGATAGATAGCTGTACCGTTGGGTGGAAGGAAAGAATGTAAATAAAAGGAGAAATCTTGTTTTTCAGTGAAATTTATCACAAGGCCGGGTGGGGTGGGGGAGATGGAAGGCTCATATTGTCAGCAATATATGTTCAAAAATGCAATTTTTGGATTAATAACAAAGACACATTTCTAGTTCAGTGGTTCCTCTAGGATGTGTGCTTTTGACCCATATGGTATATTATGCCCCATGGCTCTTAGCTGAATGGTGACTTCACAATCCCCCCCTTTTTTGTAAATTGTGATGTCTATTAAAACTAGCTGAAGGTTGTACTGAGACCCCAGTGATATGAAATAGGTGGAGTGTCCATTGATTAAATATTAAAGCATCAAACTTTAATATTTAAGAGGGTAGGAAGTGCATTGTCTCAAAGAAAGGTTGTACATTTTAAGGTGGCTTTTTCTCTCTCCCAGCAATGCCAACAATTTATCCCCTTCACTATAATTAAACAGATAAAAAAGAAGCTCACAGGCTCTATCTACTGTGAAAGATTCAGGTGTTTCAGTGATTATATATATCATTGCTCCCAGGCACTTATTAATTTGCTTAAAAGTCCATGCATCATTTCACAGATTGTTTTAGCACTTGTAATCTTATCAGCTTATGTCTGAATAAGGCAGACTTGTAAAAAAATGAGCAAGAGATTAAGTCCTCTGGATTGATATATGTTATTAATATGACTTGTCTTCCATTTAAATGAGTTACTATAAAAATGGAGTAACTGAGTGTGGAAAGAGCAGATGGCTGCCAATGGAAAATGCAGTGAAATCGGTACAAGGGGATAAGTAAGCAATCGAATTCGCAGCCAAACTGCAAGTTTTCGACTAGTGCTTTCTGTCTCGGAAGACATAATCATGCTGAGAAAGAAGAAATTGCCTCTAGAAAAGCCCATCGTGTTAAATTCAGTAGCCAATATGAAAAACAGGGAAAAGCAATCAATTGGAGCCCAGGCAACGTTCCCAGTATGGATGGGAAATTCAGCAAATGTATGGCCTCCCCTAACTGATAAATCAGGAAGGCTGTGGAGCAACAAAAGCAAATGATGCTTCTTCTGTGAGGTGAAATAAATGGATTGGAACCTGTGCACCTTTTTTTCTTTTTAGATTTTCTGCCTTTGGTCATTTAGAAATACAATGGAGCTGACTAGAGAGGAAAAGGAACAGGTGTCTGATTAACACTGTCTTTTAGTGGGAAAAAAATGTCATCTTGTCATTTAAAAAACCCAAACCAAACAATAAGAGGAGTGTTCTGCATTTTCAGGCCTGCTCTATTTGAAGGTTTGCCCAGTTCAGTTCTGATTTAGGGATTAAGCACTGTCATAAAGGGGGAAAGAGAGTTGAATTTGCCCTGTTTGGGACATGTGTCACCAGATCTTGGTTGCTATTGAAAAGACTGATAGATTCTTAAGACCTACTCATTATTTCTGAAGTTTGATCTCTACATATGAATTAGAAAAATACAATTTTCATGCAAATCACTCTCTCTTTATCTGTGGTATCTAAACGGTCACTTTGCAATAATTATATTCTTGCTTGCAGCCAACGTTCTGAATCCATCTCATCTAGTTAGACTGATTTTTAAGCAAAAGATTCGAATTTCAGTTCCCCCCAACTTAACACTCCCTTTTCTTAAAAATGGTCTTAAGAAACAGGTCTAGGGAAAGCATGATCTTTAGATGGACTGGACCCACAGGCTGTAGAAATGAAGAAGTGCTCCAATGTGATCTCACTTTCACTTTTATCCTGGGATGACTTGTTCAACAGGCTGTGCCAGTTGACTGAAAAATTTAAGAATAACAATAAATTTAGAAAGGGAAGGACTTTATGAACTGTAGAGAGAAGCAAATAAATATCAACACCTTGTTAATGTCTTAGTTTCTTTTTTTATCTTTTACCAGCATTCTAACACTGTAGTCCTATGCAATTTTTCATCAGAAATATATTGTATATTTCTGTGGCTTGCTTCAGGATGTAAAATATACAATTAATATTGCAGAGCATTTGTAACTCTGTTTTGATATATCTGCTTTTTTACCCCTTTATTCCACTTTTAAAAAGATTAGAATGTAGGTGGCATAGTTTGAGGCTGTCCAGACCTAACATTTCGAGCATGGTGGTGTAGGGAATTTTATTTTGAGAAGAGGATTTGAGTATTCTTCTATTAAAATATGTCTGGACCCTCTCTATTGTAGTGATGTCTGAAATACAATGTCAGCATTTCTATTACATAACCCATGTAGCTTGTGGAAAAGATGTATGGGTATCTGGTATCATAAGGAAATTAATGATACCAACTCTATGCTGGCTGATAACATCCTCTAGTTTTCCCATACATGATAAAAATGAGAGCCTAAGGAACTCCACAGAGCAGAGAACTGTGGAAGTCTCTCTTCTTTTCTGTCACTATCAGCTGGAACTGGCCCTTCAGGAGGATTGATGGTCACTGATAGACACTGTTCCCCATTCCAATCACTTGGAGATGATGCCAATGATATCTTGTTTTATGGCATTGAAAGTTGCTGAAAGATCATAAAGAATCAACAGGGTTGCATTTCTTTGAAGCTGGTCACTCTATGGGTCACCCACAATTGCAACTGGTGCAATTTCCAGGTTGTACCCTGACCTGGAGTCTGGGTCAAGGGTCCACTTCTTTTAGGGCTCTCTGCAGCTAAAGAACAGCCATCTTACAAAGGCAGGTTATGCATGCCTTGCATGCTTGCCTGAAGCCTGGTGTCATCAGGTTTACTTCTGTGAAGTAAGTAAGGTAGTTCTATGTCATCAATTCCTACCTAGGCAGATCTCATCAGAGCTCAAGCTTGACCTGAAATGCCAGCGCAGATTGTGGCTGGAGAGAGTTTACTTGTAAATCCATCAAGGCTTACGAGTCTTAACAAAGTCTTTAGAGTTTATGTTGTGGGTTATTATGAGCTTAATTTCCAATTTGCTTCTTTTTGAAACACAAGTGGAAATTGGAATGTGCTTAATGCCGTCATCGGAAATTAAACATTTTTTTTCTTTAAAAATGGAATGTGTCTGTTTTTTTATGAGAGTAATTTATACAAGTTATTATAAACTGTGACTTGCAGAAATCACTGCTACCTTGTTTACACTGCAAATCGTTTGGAATTCAGCTTTCCAAAATCCATATGCAAATTACTCATATGCAAATTTATTGAATTGATTATTTGAACAATTAATGGTTAAAGTGCAGCCTTAATTAAATGGGTGCTGCCAAAGGCATGTATGCATAGGAAGATCAGAATCAAAGCAATTAATTTCCCTTTATCTGTTCAAGTGTGGTCACTTGCATGAGATTACTAAAACATGAAACTCCTCCAGAGTTAACTGTCTCTGCTGCTCCTTCATGTCAAATTTTGGTGCCCACCAGTATGGGCCCTATTATCCAAAGGCTCTCTCTTTAAATTAGCATTCTCTTAATGTGAGTGTTTTGAAGCAGGGGTTTCCAACCTTGCCAACTTTAAGACTTGTGGATTTCAACTTCTAGAGAAATTGAGTCTGGGAGTTGAAGTCCACAAGTCTTAAAGATGACAAAGTTGGAGACCCCTGCTTTGAAGGGATTATTGGTAGAGCGGATATTATTTGGCATTATAGTAGGCATTACACCTGGTGTTTCTTTTGCCAAAGGATATTGGCAGGGCATCACAGGGCATGTGTCACGACCCAGTCCAGTGCAATTAAACAAGGAAACAACCCCCAACGTAAAACACAAAACAATAGTCTGATACCATGGAGTTAACTGCACTCAATGAAAAAAAACCAGATAAGGACAAACACAGTTTACCGGCTAGGACTTGGCAGGGATCCAAATCAAACAAGCAGGAGCTGGTCACGACGACACGGCCAAGAACAGGAAATTAACTCTTTGCTTCCTGCAAAGCCAGCCCCGCCCCAGCCTCTGCTTTTCAAACCTTCCAGCATCAATTAGCGTCTACACAGCTGTGTTCTCTGCTGTTGAACTTTGTCCCTCCTCCACTGCCAAGCATCTGCCAGAGGCTCGGCCTCCTCCTCCTCCTCCTCACTCACACCTGGGGGAGTCAACTGTTCAATGACCTCAGCCTCTCCGGAGTCCATTAACCCTTCAGAGTCGGAGTCAGAGTCAGATGGAGGCATGACATATACATTTACCTGTTATTTTATATATGCTTGACAAAATAAATAAACAAATTCATATAATTTACATTTGATTCATAGAGTATATAGTTTGGATCTTCTCTGTGCATAAGCTCAAACACACAACATATTTTGCAAGTCACTATGTTAATCTCTATTTCCATTTTTTTTTTGTTAAAAATTTCTAAAAAATAATGTTTTCCCAGTTGCAAAGTGTCACTTTACAATAGTTTACAAAAGTTATTGATTTTTTGTTGTCTTCGAACAAAGAGAGTCTTGGAAAATTCATCACTATCTTCCTTGTTTTCTTCTTTCTGTGATTTTTTTCCTTCTTAGACAGTTAAGAGTATAAAAATTCTAAAGAATTAAAATAAGTAAACTGTTTTTTAATTGTTTCATTCAAAAAAGAAATGGGAAAATTAGAAATAGAATTTTATGAAAAAACCAATAAATGAAATTGAAAATTGAAAAAGATTTAAAAATTGAAAACAGACTTTAAAATTAAATTAAAAGTTTAAAAAAGATTAAAAATTAAAAAAGAATTGAAACATTGCAAAAGGAATTTGTTTTTAAAAAAACTTCAAAAAAATTAAAATTTAAGAATTTGCAAAAGTTATTCACCCTTATGCAGTGTTATACACTTCTTTTTGTTTTAAATCTCAGGATTTTTTTGTGGAAATGCTTAGCTTTTAACCGTCCATACTATATACTATACTATAATTACTTTGAAGATTAATACTTTTTCTCCCTGTCCACAAGTGTTATATACTTATCCTTTTCCTCCCTGCCTCCCTGTTGACCGTCTGGCCATTGCTAGGGTTAATTTAGAATAAGTTAGGCTACATACCAATACCAATTATAACAAGGAAAGGAAATAACAAACAGTGTACAAATAGTATCTTTAATTTCACATACTAACAAAAAATAGCTAAAGCAATCCACAGATGTTGGTAGTTTTATCAAAAACCTTCCAACCATCTCCTCCTTTTCTTTGTTGTATGTCTGATCTCAGTCTACAGACAAAATGTTAGCCTTATGCATATTATTTTGCTATCTGTCTACAGTAACAAATGACTTATTATTCTAAATGCTGCCTTACTTGAACAATTTAATAAAGATGTTAATTTGCTGGTCTCCAAATTACACTTGTAATCATATAACATTTCTTCCAACTGTGGCTTGAGACTTAAGCAGGGAACCCAACTAAGACTAATGCCTTTCTCTGGCATCTTTCCTTTAATTCCATATGGTTTTCTTCTAAAGATGCTTCCAGCATAATTCCTTATCCAATTAGCTGCAGAATAATATTTACTTTATCAGCTAATTTTAGAGAGCTGTGGAAATAGCCTCTAGTTTATGATAATGTTATTCCCCTGATTAGTATGCACTGGTTTCTTGAATAGCTCAGAATGGGAAATTATCAGAATTTCCTACCCTGGTTTTACACTTATGATTTTTCCCCTCTGGGCATAGAAACCAGTTAGCTGATATATCTATTGATTCTTTCCACCTAATACTGCTTGTTCTTTTTGACCAGCTGTTATTTTTGACTAATGAGCCCTGAGTTACTTACACTTTCATGTGGGCATGGGAATGTCACTTTTTTTCTTCCTGATTTCTGAATTTAATTAGTGAAAAAAAAATCGTAAATTAAATTTGGGAAAATTGTCATGTTTCTTTCATTGCTATGGTACAGACAACTTCTAATGGTCATTATAATATAAATCTGAATACCCACTTCGCTTTGACCCAATTAACTCAAAGTTTGACAGTTTGTATCTTTCCAAATGCACAATTATCAGGATTTGTATTTCAGTTCTGTAAATAAGCAAGAACTTCATCCCTCCCAGGTTTTAAGCTTCACAAATTTGAATTACAAGTTTCTTTCCTGATGGAAGTTCTTACTTCTTTTTATTACAAATTAATCCATTTTCATTTTAAGCACCTCCTCCTTCTGTTTTGATTAAATCTATTCCTGGATACATCATCTCTTTTCTGTCAGGTGAAACTATCCACAGAATTACTGCTATAATGTACTTGTCTCCCTTCATGATTTATAATTATGATATGTCCTCTGTGTTGACCAAAAGCCAAATTTAAGCACTCTAAAATAAAGCCAGAATAAATCTAACAAAACAGTAAAACAATATGGCATCCTAAGAACCTCGGCTGCTCTCCAGTGCTACTCCTGGGGTAGTCCATTTGCCTTTAAAAAAATATACCTTTTATTATAAATAGTCATTTCATTCAAGATGTTTATTTTTCTAACATTTCCTTAATCTAACCAAATCTCTTTTGTCAAACTTCACTTGACTCCTTTAAATCAGTAATAAATATTGGGTGAATTTGCAACCTGTGTAAAGATTACAATAGTCGTTGAACAAAATAATAGCAATGGGATCAATCCAGACTGAACACACATTGCCACACTAACATTAAAAAAATTCAAGACACTTCTGTATTACACAGTCAAACTATGAGGCAGGAAATCTATTCAGTAACAAAGAATGAGCATGATTTCATTGATGTCAGTCTATTCATGATAATTTTTAAAGTACATTTATGTAATACTTCAGTTGGTGAAAATTATTCAGTTATAACCCATGTACTGCAAAAGAAATATATTGCCAGGCATTTTTAAATAACAGTGATTCCAAAGTGTTAATTTTTCATGGGAATAAATAAATACAAGTTAACTTTCTATCCAGTAAGACCCAGATATGGTTAAGAACTTTCTGTACTGAAGAAATAAATAACCCCACATTCCTACCATAATTAGTGACAAGAATTTGCCATGCCAATCCCACAATAGTATGCATTCAGTATTGTTTCCATTCCAATGCATGATTCAGATAAAAGAAAATAAGCACAATAATATTTCTTAAAATCTGAAAAACTAAAACTCCCATCATCATCATCATCATCAGAAAGATATGTTACTAAGGAAATTGAAATAATCTGAATGCAGTCCAGGCTGTCTTTTTTTCAAAAAAATATGGTTAATTCAGTGGTAGCATTCATCCAGTTCGCACCACTTTGGGAGAACCAGTTGTTAACTTTCTGAGCAGTTTGGTAAACTGGTTGTTGGAAAAATCATAATTAAAAATGCACTTCTTTTGAACATATGCAGAATCTCACTGAATCAAGAAGAGACAGTGCAAGATTCTTAAACCTGTATCTAAAAATAGCACAACAAACAAATTCCAGGCAAGAAAGGAGGGCATGAAATAGAAAAGGTGTGACCCAATTCATCAGAGACACTCCCTTCTATTTCATTCTACACTTTCTCTGTGCCTCTGATCTCCTAGTGATGCAAATACAGCTACGTATGCAATACGTAGAATTCCAAAGCAGACATCAGGAATTAAAAATTCATTTCTTTAAAATTTGAACAGGGACATCTCCAGCAGGGAGTTTCCCAGAGGACTAGGTTACTATCTTGTCTTGCATACTTCTGGACATTTCTAAATATGGAACTTTCCTATATTTTGTGAACTATAGTCTATCAAATGTTACGTTGCAGTAATTGTTATTAAGTAATATGCCATTAAGGTCATTGCTGCTCTTTTGTTGCAAAGCAGAAAAAATACTCCACTTGCTGTGCCCCCCTGCCAGATATTGTGTGGGCCAAGCCTCTACCTCCCTCATCTCAGATACACAAAGAGTATGAGAATCGTGGTGGGATTCAGTTCTGTGCACATGGCTTGGTGGGCATGGCAGGGGAAGGATATTGTAAAATCTCCATTCCCTCCCCACTCCAGGGGAATGTTACTGCAAAATCCCCATTTCCTCATGATCAGCTGGGACTCAGGAGGCAGATGGAAGCAGGGCAAGTGAGGTGGCATTTACCAGTTCTCTGATCTACACAAAATTTCTGCTACCAATTCTCCAGAACTGGTCACAACCTGCTGAATACCACCTCTGATGAGAATGATCAAGGGAAAGAACAACTGCCTGGTCTGGTATCAACTTTTGACAAGTAACTAAACTCCTCTGGTCAGCTGTGAAACTTGTTTCATTTCCTAGTCCTAAGGTATGCTAAAGAAAGCAACTGGTGGATTTTTTCACCCATCCAAAATACTTGGCATTGCCTAGTCTATCAGGACAGCACTCTTCCTTCAGCTGAGGTAGAAGATAGATTATCTGCTGGAGATAAACAATTTATACTTTCATAATTTTTGCCAGTCTAAGAACTGTGGAAAGCACATTAGGTCCCCATGAGAGAGCGCCTTAAGATAAAAAAATGCACTATGAAGAAAATGAGTAACTGTAATAGTTATTATATTTGATTTTGTGACTAGAACCTGCCATCTAATTTCTGTCTACATATTCTTCTATCATAGGAACCAATAACTAAAGGGGGGGTGTTGCAACTCTTGACCTTATCTTTATCTATGTTTCATACAAATATTGCACTCAGGTTATTTATTTATTTTGTACGTTTTTAATGTTGACCTCATTGGTATTATATTATAAAGAGAAATTTATAGGTTACCTCAGTTGCATCATTTGAAAATTTGAGAGAAACAGGTTAGGTATAGATTGCCAAAAAAAATATCTGTCTACTGGGAGTGAAAAACAACTCAATGGAACATTATCAATTAATTAATAACTGTTGAACTTATTTAATTCATTAAAATAACTATTTAATTATATACCACCTTTATTATTTTTACATTGTTTATTTATTATTTTAACTCAAGGTGGTGAGCACAGCTTCCTTGTCCTATTTTCCACACAAGAACAACCCTGTGAGGCGGACTGACAGGGACTGACTGACCCTACACACTTTGTTTTGTACTGTTTAGGAAACTGAAAAGGACACACAAGGGGAGGGTGATAATATCATCTTACTTCCAATGGTGATGACTCCAGTTCACTATACGGGCATTTGCCTATTCAGCTAATTGAATAGCCCCCAGATTTTTTCAACTTAATGACATCTATACCTGTAACAAAATCACATCGCTTAGAAATTTATGTCATGCTTACAAAGAGGGACAGGTCCATTCTATTTCATTATCCAAAAGCTGCTGACTTTCCACTAACAATCTTCTCCAAGAAGAAAAATGTTCTGTGTATTCTAGTATGGCAGGAGCATAGTTTGTGTTTGTGTGTATGTGTGCAAATGCATATGGATAGGAAATTATTTTTTCTTCTCACTGCGTACCATTTTGCTCCTGAAAAACTCCCTGAAATTCCTATTTAAAAAATAAATAAACAAACAACAACCAGGAAGGTTGTTTTACTAATATGGGAGAAAATCTCTACCCCTTTTTGCGGTTTGAAAATAAGGGCATGACTGGTGCTTATAAAAATAAATTATGATAAATTTTAAGTCAACTCATATTTGATACTACAACATACTTTGATGTGATAAAGATGATAATACTATCCATTCAGTCATGTCTGACTTTTGGCAATTCTATGGGCTAGGTCTCTCCACATCTTCCAGTTTTTTGCTATTTATTTGAGATTTTCTATGTACTGGTTGCTTTGATTGTGTCAACTTTGATGGTGTCCAGCCACCATGCAGTTTTGTAATTTTGCCTTCTAGTGATATGTGCAGTGTTAGGTGCTCCAGTACTGGGTAAACAGAATAGCAGAGCTAGAAGGGCCATTCAAGGTATTCTAGTCCAATCCCTTGCTTGTGCAGGAAACCCTATACCATTTCATGTTTGTCCAATCTCTTCTTAAAAACTTTCAGTGTTGGAACATTGCTTGTTAGTCACCCTTGCTGTCCAAGGAATATGCAGAAGCCTTTTCTACCACCGCAACTCAAACAAAACAATTTTCTTCCAGTCTTGCTTTTTTTAAGATCCAATTTACACAAACATAGGTTGCTGCATAGGAACAACAATAGGGAATATGGAAATGAAGGAGAGGGAAGAAACCATGTACTATCAAATTTGGAACAAATGCTATGCCTGGCTTGAGACTAAACGTAAAACCTAAGGGATAATCTGTTAAATATAATATGCAGAAAGCTAAACTACTGAAGAAATATAGGATTTGCAACTGAATCATGAATAGATGTTACTGTAATTCAAATAAATATGTAATTTAAGATAGATGTAGAATTGAAATCTTTGTAAATATGTCTCTTATGATAGAGATCCTGATATGGAAAAGCTGTCATTAGTGTTAAAGTTTTGTTGTTGTTTTCTTTCTGCTTTGTTTTTTGTATTGTGTGTTTTATACGTTGGGAATTAAATAAATATGATTTTTTTCTTAAAAAAGGAGCATAATAGCGCAGACTAACCTACATTTGGTTGCCAGGCTGAGGTCCTTGCTTTTCCATATTCAGTTCACGTTCATCAATGTTGTGTGACCTGATGCAATAGAAAGTTTTATTTCTGTGCTGGTGTTATTCACCACTTTGAGCTATCTGCGGTCCTAGGAAAGTGAATTTTTCCAAGCATTCTATCTTTTCACCATCAATTTCTATTTTGATGTTTCCATTCTTTGCAGTGCTCATGAGTTCG
>JANHFP010009707.1:0-16776 GCA_032468135.1 Calamaria suluensis
CCTCTCCCTCCGCAGGATGTTTCGGGCAGCCACTTCTACACCTTCGAGCTGCGGAAGAGCGGCCGGGCGGAAGCGGCCGAGAAGCCGCACGGACTGCTGCTGCGGCCCTGCCTGTACAAGCGCCGGTGACGTCGGGGCTCCCGACCAATAAAGGCCCGTCTTGCTGGCGAGTGGCGTCTCCTGTGTGGCTCTCTGGGAAATGTAGGCGGGGTGGGTGGTCTGCGCAGGCGCGCGGCGGCTGGCCGAGCGCGGTGGGTGCGATGTCGGGGTCCGGGGGCGGCAGGGTAGACGTCAACCGGGCCGGCACGGCGGAACTGGAGCGCGCGCTGGTCGGGATCGGGCGCCGCCGGGCGCGGGGGATCGTGCGCAAGAGGGAGGTGAGCGGCGGCTCGGGGGCCGGCGGTGCCTGTTCCGGGGCGGAGGTCCCGCGGACGCCCGCCTGACCGTCTCCCGGCCCGCGCAGGAGCTGAGGGGCTTCGCCCGCCTGGAGGACCTGCTGCGCGTCAAGGGCATCACCGCCCGGACCCTGGAGCTGAACCGCCAGCGCGTCACCTGCTCGCACCGACCGGAGACTCCCGACGCCGCCCGGGGCTCTCCGCGCGCCAGCAGGGAGGCCGCGGGGGCGCGCAGCCTCGCTTCCCCTTCGCAGGATGGCGGCGGAACGGGAGGACCGCGCGGTGAAGTCGCCGCCGCCCGCAGCCCCGCAGGGCCGGAGCGCAGTCCTGAGCGCGGCGGCCGGCCCGGTTCCCCGCGAGGCAGCGGCGAGTCGGAGGAGGAAGAGGAGAGCGAGAGCAGCGACGAGGCGGGCGGGGACGGCTACTTCTACTACACGGTGGACGAGCGCTGGATCGACTACGTGGAGCGGACGGAGGGCGGGGGGCTCCTCCAGCACTCCAGGCCCAAGGTAGGGAAGGCGGGGCGGGGGCCGGGAGGAGACCACCGGGCAGGCTTCCCGCTCTGCAGCCGGCTTCGGGGGGTTTGCGACCTTGATTTGAGGCGGGGCGGGGCGGGGCGCGGCGCTTCGGGAGGGATCCGGTCGGGCCGGAGTCCCCCAGCTGGCTGGGGCTGCTGATGTCCTGGTCTCTCCCTGCTGCAGATGAAGCGCAAGTCGGAGGGAGGGGGGCCCGAGGGCAGAACCCAGTCCCCGGGGAAGAAGCTCTGCAAAAGTTCTGAGCCGGGCAGGTAAGGCCCCTGGGTGGGTGTGAAAAGGGGGGGGGGCGGCGCAGGACCTGGGGTGCTTTCTGTGGGAAGCGGCTGACTTTGCTCTCTCCTCAGGGTGCTGGGTCCCTGCATCGCCCGGCCTGCAGCCACTTTTGGGGACTTTAGGAACGCCAAGGCCAGCCAGGGGAGGTGCCGGCACAATCCCCCCGTGGCTCCGCCTCCTCAGCTGCAGGACTGGCTGCGCACTTTCCAGGTGTGCAGATGGCAGGCTGAGACCTTCCAGCAAGGAGGCCCATCAGGTTTGGGGGTTTGGAAGGATGTGCTTTGCGGGTTGCAGCCCTGGCTGATGGGCGTCTGTTTTCTTTCTGTGGGAAATCTGTGAGACACGTTTTAGGTGTAACAAGCATAAAATGTTTTTAGCTGTTGCTGCTGTTTGTAGAAGTGGGCAAGAGAACATGGTTGTTCCCTTTTGTCCTTTTCCTCCTCCTCCTCTGCGTACCCTTCTTTGGCTTGATGTCAGCGCTGGAGTGGCCCGGAGAAGCTGCTGGCCCTGGATGAGCTCATAGACCGCTGTGAGCCCCCTCAGATTAAGCACATGATGCAAGTGATTGAGCCCCAGTTCCAGCGTGACTTCATCTCACTTCTGCCAAAGGAGGTGGGTGGCCTCGCACAGGGCCAGGTGTGACATAGTTGGGAGGGGGTTGATTGGCAGAAAACAGATCTTTTCAGAGAAGCGTAAGGGTGAATGACGTCGTTAGGAGGGTTTGAGGCAGTGAAAGAGGAGAGCAGGAACATAACTAGAAAAAGAATAAAGTCCAAAGGGAGGAGAAAGTAGAGCTTCAGTTGTGCTACTCATACAACGGGCACAAGGAAATCATGGAGGGCCTGTGAGGCGGAGCCTGAAGGTGCCAAAAGGCAAATGCATTAGAAGCCAAGACAGTGGCGGTGGGGCTGGTCCAGGCAGGAGGCTAGGCTCTGTCCCTGGCCAGGTCTTGGGGCACGCGGCAGACCTCCAGAGGGCGTGGATGAGTCTGTCCAGCTTTGCAGAGGCACCTGGAAAGGTCACCAGAGGAGGTGCCGCCACACATCAGTCTGCCCTTGAGCAGCTGTGGTTATTGGCACGGCATCTAGTTGGATAACGGTCCTGTCGAAAGGAAGGAAGCTGCTGCTTGGTCGGCTCCAGGTGGCACACGGCGTGAGGGCACTGGCTTGGCTTTGATCGAGCAGCCCCCAGGTCGCAGCTCCCCCTTCCCTTCCAGCTGGCGCTCTATGTCCTCTCCTTCCTGGAGCCTCGGGATCTGCTCCGAGCTGCACAGACATGCCGCTACTGGCGCATTCTGGCCGAAGACAACCTGCTCTGGCGGGAGAAGTGCCGCGATGGAGGTGAGGCCCAGTTTCTGCCCTTGCTTTGCCTGGTTGTTGTAGGGCAGGCTCCCCTGGCTGTCCTTGCCCTGACAGCGCACCCCCACCCACCCCATCTGCCCCTCTGCAGGTATCGAGGAGCCGCTGACCCTCCGTAAGCGTCGGCTGCTGAGCCCCGGCTTCATGTACAGCCCCTGGAAGCTGGCCTTTCTACGGCAGCATCGCATTGATATGAACTGGCGCAATGGAGATGCCCGGCCCCCCAAGGTACACAGAGAATTCCCCCCTCTTCCATCTGGCTCACTCTGATTCTGCCGTAGGGAATGTGAAGGGTGGGAGTGGGGCAGGATGGACTGCGAGGCGAGAGCCTTGCCTTTCTCTGCAGCAACCACAGTAGGAATGTGGGCTCTGAACTGGTCTCGACGCCCCTCGTGTGCTCAGAAAGGGGAGGATCCGGAAGTGGGGCAGGTGAAGAGAGAAGCATTGGTTGCTCACTTACAGATATCTCAGTCGTCCACATTTAAAGATCGGAAACCGCGCTGTGGGCTCTGTGTTCACGGCCATTGATCCTGGGGCTTGCTCAAAGCGAGCTCTCCTGGATGAAGCCTCTACACTGTTGAGGCTGCAGCTTGCTTGCTTGTTCTGTGTCCGGAGCAGGTTCTCAAAGGTCACGATGACCACGTCATCACCTGTCTCCAGTTCTGTGGCAACCGCATTGTTAGTGGTTCAGATGACAACACGCTCAAGGTTTGGTCTGCCATCACCGGTGAGGTGAGCCCCAGTTCAGCTTCTGGAGAGGGAGGCCTTCTTTGCCCTGCCTGGCCCTTCTGAACTTCTGCTTCTCCCGCAGTGCGTGCAGACTCTAGTAGGACACACCGGTGGCGTTTGGTCCTCACAGATGAGGGACAATATCATCATCAGTGGCTCTACAGACCGGACCTTGAAAGTGTGGAACGCGGACACAGGGGAATGCGTGCACACTCTCTATGGACACACCTCAACCGTGCGTTGCATGCATCTCCATGACACTAGGTAGAGGAGCCTGGGGTAGGGGGGGGGGGTCCAAAAAAGCCAGCCTGGGTTTCCTGTGACCTCAAACCTGAGGCTGAGACTACTTCCCTTCCCTTGGCAGGGTGGTGAGTGGCTCCCGGGATGCCACTCTCCGTCTTTGGGATATAGAGACTGGGCAGTGCCTACATGTGCTAATGGGACATGTGGCTGCCGTGCGCTGCGTCCAGTACGACGGGTATAAGGTGGTGAGCGGTGCCTACGACTACACAGTAAAAGTCTGGGATCCGGAGACAGAGAGCTGCACCCACACTCTGCAAGGCCACACCAACCGGGTCTATTCTCTGCAGGTGAGGCTCTCTCCTTCAGTCTGGGACAGTCGTAGCTGGAAAGGACTCTTTTTTTTAGGGGGGGGGAGAAGGGGGAGGAAGGATGTCCAGCCCAACCCTCCAGAGCTGTTCATTTGCAACTTTGTCTCTTACCATTGGGCAGTTCGACGGCACCCACATTGTGAGTGGCTCGCTGGACACCTCAATCCGCGTATGGGATGCCGAGAGCGGCAACTGTTTGCATACCCTGATGGGGCACCAGTCCCTCACCAGCGGCATGGAATTGCGGGAAAATATCCTTGTCTCTGGCAATGCTGACTCCACCGTGAAAATTTGGGATATCAAAACGGGACAGTGCTTGCAGACCCTCCAAGGTGAGAGTGGCAGAGCAAAGTCCCCGTAAGGTCTCAGCCCTGCCATTATTGGCCCCAGGGGTAACCTCGGGGTACGCAGGCAGCATCCAACATGGCGGAAGGCAGGCCCGAGAGATGAGCAAAGCCTGCCAGGCTGCTTTGGGGAAACTGCCAGGGAGGGCCACATCTGGCTGCATCAGCTGCTGCTCTTGCAAAGAGAGGACTGCGTGCCACGTCTGGAAGGAGCTCTGGTGGCTGGGCGTGGGGGAGGTGGGGCCATGGGGAGAGGTGGCTTCACTCGGAAGAATAACACATGCACAGTCCCACCTTCCACACACACACCCCTTTCTTTCTTTCTTTTTTTTGCAGGGCCCAGTAAGCACCAGAGTGCGGTCACCTGCCTCCAGTTCAGCTCCAAGTTTGTCGTGACCAGCTCAGATGACGGCACAGTCAAGCTGTGGGACCTCAAGACGGGGGAATTTGTGCGCAACCTGGTTGCCCTGGAAAGTGGGGGCAGTGGGGGGGTTGTCTGGCGCATCCGTGCCTCCAACACCAAGCTTGTGTGTGCTGTGGGCAGCCGCAACGGCACCGAGGAAACCAAGCTGCTGGTGCTGGACTTTGACGTGGACCTGAAGTGAGGGGCTGGGCTGTTTGGGGAGCCTGCGGGACGGGTGGCCCCACTGGGGGAGAAGGGGGGGGGATGTTCGCGGCCATCTTATTTATAACTGATGCAGGGGACCTCCATGGCTGGCAAGCGGGAGAGCACCGGGGGACTGTTTTGTACACACTCAGAATATATGGTTTTATTTCTGTAGTTACGGTGGCGATCTCTCCGCCTACGAGGGAGGGAGGGTTGGGGCAGCTTGACCCCAGGGTTTCTCCCATGGTCCAGCCCTTCGCGTGGCCTCTCACCGCAGCATGCTGATGGCGTGAACCCGCTGCTGGGTGCACAGCTCAGGAGAGATATCGGAAGGGAGAGGCAGGTGCATGACGACCCGCTGGCTGCGGAGGTCCAGGGTGGCCTGGGGGGTCCCCAGGTACACAGGGCACTGGTACTTGTGGGGGTCGGAGGCTGCCGCCTGGGTCTCCCGGCAGCCTTGCACCCAAACCGAAGGCAGCTGGCAGGCTTGTCCCGAGAGGGTCTCCTGGAGGTGGCCGCTGTGGACATTCCAGACAGCATGGTAAACCTGCAGGCCACTTACATAGATGCCCTTCTCGGGAGCAATGGTAGGGGGCAGCAGGCTGGGCAACACCTACAAAATGAAGGGGAGGGGTTCACAGCCGAGGTCTTGGGCCTGCTCCGCCCCACGCCTGCCCACAGAGGCTGCCCTCACCTGCTGGTCCAGGCGGAAGCTCTCCAGCCCTTGCTTCTCGACCCGTGCCTTCTCTTCGAGCAGGGCCAGGAAGAGGCGCTGCGGGTGCTGAAAGGCTGCCATGTGGTAGCAGACCACCGGCTCCCCCCCAATGGACTGCAGGTAGTGGCACAGGAGCTTGCCCCGCCGCTGGAGCGTCCCCAGCCAGCTCTGAAAGGGCTCGGGGCCGGTGGGGGTGTAGGGCAGCCAGTGGCGGGGCAGCACCTGCCGCTGCAGGTCCCGGAGGAGAGCGATGCAGCGGGGCGAGGAACAGGGCAGCCCCTGCAGGCATTGTTGGGCACAGGCCAGGTCCCTGCCCACCTGCTCCAGCACAGCCAGGAAGGCACCTGCCTCCTCCAGCAGGAAGCGCTGCAGGGGGCGGGGCTTGGGGCGCAGCTGCCCGGAGGGTTGGTGGCCTCGGGCTCCCACCTCCCAGCCACATTGCTCCAGCTGCTTCTGCAGCTCCTGCACCACCTCCAGGCCTTGCTTGGCCAGCTGCTCCACCGCTGTCGGGAGCTGGCAAGTGCAGCGAGGCCGAAGGCCCTGGGACGCCATCAGGGCAGAGAGCAGGGTTTGGCTGCGGCTGGCCAGCAGTTGGGTCTGCAGGCTGCCACACAGGCCTACCCAGGTAGGGTCCATGGGGCTGGGCAGCTGCTGCATCCGCCTCCGGGTGGCTGCCGAGGCCTCATCTTCAGAAAGCCCTGGGGGGGGGGGGAGAGAAAGAGCAAAATCAGGGACCAGCCAGCCTGCCTCCTGGGGGCAAAGCCTGCACAGCCACCTCGTACCTGGGCTTGTTTGGCCGATGACCGCAGCGAGGAGCCTCTGAAGGCCAGAGCCGGGTAGCAGGTGGGATGCGGGAGCCAAGCACTGCTGGCACAAACTCTCCACTACCTGTGCATCTCCCTTATCCAGGACGTGGCCTCCGTAGAGGATGGTCCCTGTGGGGAAGGAGAGGGAAGGAAGGTGCAGCCCCCTCTTTGGGCGGGGTGGGGGGGGTCCCCAAAGGGGGCTCTTTCCTACCTGCCAGCTGCAGCTCCGCCTCCTCACACTGGTCTCCCATCCAGCTCACCTTCTCAAGAGCCTTGAGGCCTGCCAAGACCTCCCCGTGACTCCTAGAGGGACAGAACAGTAGGGACCCAGGCAATGACCCAGGCCCAGGAGGAAGAGGAGCCAGGAGCATTGAAGGGCCCCTGGAGGGGTGCGTAAGAGGCCTTGGGGAGTGGGAGGTCCCCATCAGGCCTTGCTCCTCTCGGGAAGTGGCCTCGGGGCTCTTGGAGGACTTTTGCCTGTGGAAAAGGGGAGGGAGGGAGGCCCCCATTTGAGACGAAAAAAACTGATGGAAGCGCCAAGAAGACACCATGAGGCCACCATGAGACACCACAGTTCCTGTGGGGCTGCTTAATGCCCTGCAGCTGGGGCACAGAAGCTGGCACTGCTGGAGGGGCGGGCTGGCCTATACAAAGGCAAATGAGGTGAAGGGATTTAGGCAGGATTGAACAGCAGTTGAAAGGGGTTTTGAAGGATGCCACCCATCATTAAGTGAAGCGGTGGCTAATGAAACCATGACAGTCCCTCGTTGACCTTATTGCAACCTTCGTTTTGCAGTTCTGCAAAGGTCATAAATGTGAGAACTGCTTGCAAAGTTATTTTTTGATTGAACAATCCCTAGTTAGATGAGGCAGTTTTGTAGGAGTTGGATGTCCTGGTGCAGTTTTCCTCTGAGAATCTGAGGGGAGGCACAGCTGAGGCATCCAGGGCAGCTTTTCCTGGGGCTTGGCAGAGAAGGCAGAGCAGGCCAGGAGCCCCGCTCTCCTCGGACCCCTCCCTCTGTAGCTGCGAGACGGGCGGGGGGCCTTGTGGGAACCTCTTCTTAACCAGCCGCTTGCTTAGCCCTCAGAACTGCACAGGGTGACGGCCCCCTAGTCGAAGGCAGTGTGCCGCCACTGGAGGAATCTGGAACCCCGCTTGACCGGGCTTCGCTTCTGAAGAGGGGTTGCCGGGTTTAGTTCTGGGCAGCCCGGCCAAGCAGAGCCACTGCCAGACCGGGGTGGTGGCGCCTGGGCCCCAGAACAGCGCGGTATGCTTAGGAAAGGAAGAGCAAGGGCTATGCCTGTGGGTGTGAAAACGCTCTTCAAACGTCTTTAACGCATGGAAGGCAGAGGAGGCTAGTTCTCCGTTGCCTCTAAAGGCAGGACCTGAACCCAGAGCTTGGAAATGAGGGAAGTGAATTCAGGTTAGAGGGACATCAGGATGTTCCCAAAGAGGAGATGAGTGGGAGGCTGGCTTAGAGGGCCTCCTGGGCTTCCCTTCAACTCCCACTGATTGCAGTTTTAAAATCAGGGATGGTGGTTGCGCTGCCAGGTTGCAAATTAAACTGTTGTTAAAAGAATAATTCTGGGCAGAACAAAGCCATTCTGGGTGCAACTTCTGCAAGGGAAGAAGCCTTTCTAGGATGCTGCCAGCCCCTGCAAGGCCCTCTTGGCCAGCCTTCTGAGCCTTTGGTGCTCCCTGGTCGTTGGCCAGCAGCTACCAGACGCAGCTCTCCTGCCTCGCTGCTCTTCAGCAATCCCACGTGGCAGGTGGAGGAATCCCATCCAGATCTCCCTCTCCGTTGCTACTCCGAAAGCCCCGTGGGCAGCCTCCTGACTCACCAGAGGTAGGACGCGGCCTGTGTCCACGAGGCGTAGTTCTGCCGGTACAGCAGGACCCCATGGAGGACAAGCAGCGAGAGTCGCTTCTCTGTGTCCAGGTTCTGGACCTGTCCCTGCAGCCACTGGTGAGTGTGGGTCAGGATGCCTTTCAGCTCCAGCGGCATCTCGCAGAAGAAGGTGGTAGCATTGCGGTGCACAGGCCCTGGGCACGCAGAGGGGCAGAAGGGCTGGTGGGACAGGATCCTTTCCCCTTTCATCTCTGGGGGAGCCCCTCTTGCCCTGGCCCCTTCAGGAGAACAGCTGTACCTGGCACAGAGTTGGGGGCATCGAGCGTCGTGATGAGCCAGAGCCGGAACTTGGGGTGGATCTCCAGGGGGCCCCCTTTCTTCAGTCCTGCACTGGAAAAGGTAAGAGTAAGGAAGGGTCCTCCCGCACTTGCTGGAAACAAACTTCCCCAGCCCTTCCTGCCTCTGACCTGCTTGGGTGGTCAGTAGCAGGTTCAGCTGCAGCAGAACCTCAGGATCCCAGCTGTTCAGCAGCTGGCAGTTGTCCAGGACCAGCCACTTCCCCTTCTTGGTGCAAAAGGGCAGTGTTCCCTGGACACGCCGGGAGGCATCTGGTGTACCAAAGGAGATGACGACCACTCTCCCCTGCAGGGCACAGCTGTCAGTGAGGGGCGTGGGGACCCCTTCAGGTCTGCCCGCCTCCTCCCTCTCTTTCCTGCCAGGCTCCACTCGCCTTCCGTCCCCGCTGGGCTGCCATCTGCTGGATCCAGAGCAAAGGATGCGTGAAGGAAACCTGCGATCCAGCTGGGGCCATGACCAAGATGATTGGCTTGTTGGCACGGCTATAGGAGTAGGGATTGACGGCTGCCATTTTTTCAGTGAAAGACCAGCCCAACAAGCAGGTGGTAAGATCGGAGATCACCCGGCACATGGCCCTGGGGCAGAGGATGCGCCAAAGGATGGCGCGCTGGAAAGGACTGAGGTGCGCATGGCTGGGGCACAGAGCCGGTCCCACCACCGTGGAGGGCAGAGAGAAGTACTCCTGCCACTGCACTGCCTTCTCGGCCAGGGAGACCAGCAGTCCATGGAAGCCGGGAAGATTCTCCAGCATTGCGCATTCCTCCCAGGCCTCCGCACTCACCCAGTGGGGGCAGGCCGAGCCAGGCCCCGAGGGCAGGAGAAGGGCCTTGGCAGCCGGGTCTTGCAGGCCCTGGGTGAAAGCCAGCCACTCCAGGCAGCTGATGTCCCCCACCACCCTCAGCGTGGCCACAGCCCCCAGGAAGAAGTAGAGCTGGCGGTGCGCCTCCCGCAGGCAAGGCAGGGCATGGGTGAGCAGCTGCCAGAGCACCATCCTGCTGAGCTCCAGCAGCCGGGCCTCCAGGGACTCCTGCTTGCTGGCCTCCTGGCGCTTGGCTGCGACCAGGGCTTGCCGCATGCGGCTGACGGTGAACTCGGTGGGGAAGCGGTAGAGTGGGTGCAGGCAGCCCACCTGCTGCAGCACGTCATGCAGCCCTACCGCCAGGCAGGCCACCGGCCGATACCTGCCGCACAGCACGGCCTGGTGCTGGTGCTGGGAGACCATGTGCCTGTGCGTGGCGTGCAGTGCTTGGATCTGGGTCTGGAGGAGCCTCACGATGGGCATGAAGTTCTCCTCCTCCAAGAGCGACTGCTGCGGCTGCGAAATCAGGTCCATTAGCTCCTCCTGCAGGGAAGGTGGGCAGAACGTGGAGGAGGACGTCGTGGGGTTGGCCCAAGGGACTGACCAGGCTGGCCCCTTCTTCTCTGCTCCCCCTCCCCCGCTCAGCCTCCAGGGGGCCATCAAGACCTGTTCTAAAGGCAGTTGTTGGGCGGGAGAGGGTGGGTGGGAGCCTCTGATTGGCGCATCCTGGCTGGGGAGAGGTTGACCAAGGCGCTGGGTGTTCAGTTTTTGTTTGGCGGCCTGGTGGTTTTGTGGTGGTGGTGGTGGTGGTGGTGGTGGTGAGCTACCCACCCAGCGCCGTGCTTGAAGAAGGGCAGCCATACAAGTCTCAAAGATAGGTTTCCACCCAGGGAATCACCTCGGTGTCCTCCAGCTTGCCTTCCAGCTGCAGGATCCCGAGATGCAAGATCTGCTGGTTCTTGAGGATCTCCGGACGCTCCACGTGCAGCACTTCGCCCAGCAGCCGGTCCTCCAGGGCTGCCCGGCTGAGGCTGAGGTCAATGAGGTTCAGCCTCTTCAGGAGCGAATGGTCAGCCTCTGCAAAGGGGAAGAAGAGGACAGGAAGGGTGGTCCACCGGCTCCCCACTCTTTGGACCCCACTGATGGTCTTGGGGTCTTCACCTCCTTTTTCAGAATTTTCCAATTCTCCTTCAGAATTTCCACTCATGGAAGAAGATTTCCAAGTTTCCACTCAGTTTATGAAATAAATTATCTTGAAAAGCTGAAATCTGACTCCCATCAGTCCTCCCTACTGGAATACAGGGAAACACCCACCCACCCCATTCAGTTCCTCCCCCCTCTCAGGAATGGGAAGGGGCCTTTCCCAGGCTTCCCGATCCACTATGGAAAAGCATGCGGTCTGCTGACCCACTGGATCTCCCACTTGCTGCAGAATTTGATTCACAGCTGATATTCAGAGCTCAAACCCCCCTCATTCCCTCCAAGGGACCTGGGTTTCTTGGATGCTTGCAAGGTATTAGCAAAAAGGCTTCGACCGGGTCAGCCTTCTTTCTTTGTCCTTTAATGTTTACCCAGATGATTCTTAGACAAGCGGCCACAAAATTCCATATTGGGCAGGTGATCATTCTGGATCAATCATTCTTAATATCAAATCATTCTTGG
Organism: Calamaria suluensis; assembly: GCA_032468135.1. Classification (NCBI taxonomy): domain Eukaryota; kingdom Metazoa; phylum Chordata; class Lepidosauria; order Squamata; family Calamariidae; genus Calamaria; species Calamaria suluensis. The sequence continues at coordinate 11,043 of JANHFP010009707.1, forward strand.
AATAATATGAATGTTATATCAAGAATGATCCCTTTCAGGGAGAGAGGTGTGGTTTTTCTAAATAAATTATACCTTTCCAACAGTAAATGAATAAATAAATTATACCTTTCCACCTGCAGTGGAAGGGAAGACTCCCTTTCGTGAGGGGGGCAGCCCCTCTTCCCCTCCACACAGTCCTCCTCATGCCCACCACCCATCTCGTTACTTGGATCATTCACCTCTTTTATGTAGCGGCTGAACTCACAAATGTGACTCTGGGCAGTGTACAATAAAAACAAGCTATTAAAAACATTTAAAAAATATTCCATAATAAAAACAAACAGGCCAATCCTTTACACAACTGTCCATCTTCTCACCCACACCCTAAACCTACCCAAATCCAATTTGACAGTAATTTGGGTAATCTTGGTCGATTTCTTTCTTACCTGAAGCCAAGGATATAAGAGGTAGCTCCGTGCACAGGTACAAGCAAAAAGAAGGCAGGATGGGCAGGCACTCAGCTTCCACTTCATCATCTTCGGAGGCAGGGAAGAAAATTTTGCCATCTGGGCAACCCCAAAAGGATTCCCTCTGCATCAACTGCTCGAGGGCTGAACACCAGGGAACGTCCTTTTCAAAGTCTGTCAGCAGCACAGGGTTGCCTGGAAGAGGAGGAGGAGGAGGAGGAAGAAGACAAAGATGAAGACGCTCAGGGCTGCCCTGTCTGCCTCTGCTGAACTTGCCCCAAGCACCACAGATCTTGTCCGGGGTCTCGCTCACCAAACTTTAGGGCGTCCTTGAGGCTCTGCTCGAGATCAGGGCTGGTCAGGGACAGGATTTCCAGGTTGTCCTCGTCGCCGCCCCCTTGTTCCACCATGTCTGGCACCAGGTCAGAGAGGGCCTGGGCCTGGGACTCCTCTGCAAGGGAGAGGCCGATGAGCGCCGAGCCCGGGAAGGCAGCACCCAGGGGCTGCACCCCTCCTTCGCTCACCCTCTTCCAAAGAGGAAGCCGTCAAAAGCCAGGTCTGGGCCTGCTTGTCCGGGTCCACCAAGAGAGGCCATCGGTGGGCCCGCAGGTGGACGCTGGAGTGAATGATAGTGGCAATGAGGCGACTCTCGGCGTCCTTCGGCTTCTGGAGGCGGTCCCAGACGCGCTGCTGCTGAGTCGAACTGAGCAAAGAGGCCACGTTCAGGGGATTCCGCACTGGGAGCAGTGGCGGGCCAGAGGGTGCTTGGCCCGGGCAGGGCAATTCCTTTTGCAGGAGCCAGCTGACATCGGAGGGGCCCAGGAGAACCCGGGATCCTTCACACAGAGCCTGCCACTTCTCCAGCAGCTCTTTTCGCCGTGGTGGGGAGAAGGGACCCAGGTATGAGATGACAGCCGAGCAAAGAAGGGCATCGCCATACACCGTGCTCTGCTGGCCGTCTAGCTCCTGGGAGGAAAGAGGAGAGGCTAGGAGGCGGCAGCAACCCTTTCCAGGAGAAGGCAGGGCTTCTGGCCTCAGCTGTTACCTTGGACATGGTCGTCCAGCTGGCCAGGTGCTCAGCCACAGAGCTCTCCACTGTGCTGGCCTCCTCTTTGGCCTGCAAGGACTGCGTGAGCTGCTGAAGCAGCTTCTCCTGGTGCTCCTGCTTCTGCCTCAGCTCCCTGATGCGGGCCTGGGTGGTGTCCCGCAGGTACTCCGAGTGAAGGCGCCGGTCGCCCAGGTTGACTTTCTCCACGTTGATCTGGTCCTCGCAGGACCGCAGCTGCTGCATGGCCGGCTGCCACTCATGCAGCGCCCACTGGTACCAATAGACGGAGCAAATCCATTGATGAAGAGCTGCGGCCGCTTGGCTGGCATTCTGGACGGCAGCCACAGACAAACCCTCGCTGCAGACCGCTCGGCCCAGAGCGTGGAAGAGGTCCATGCTGAGAGTCTCCTTGGGGTAGAAGACCAGATCCTGGAAGGGAGAGAAGGTCTGGGAGAACAAGTCGTGCGTGTGCGCCTACGAAGGCCCCTACGAAGTTAGAAAGGAGGCGAGCATAGAAAGCATCTGACCCTTCCCAACATGACAGAAGGGCAGAGTGACCTTAGTGCCCCTGGCTGGCTTGGAGGCCGGTCGCTCCTTGCCCCAGGCATGGTGAGGAGGGCAATGGCTGGGTTTCTTGGGCCGGAGTGGAGGCAGTGAGATCATTTCAGTGGCACAGAGGCTTAAATTGCACAGGCAGCAACTTTTCCAGTGCTTGAAGGATGAAGGATGGCTGTCGTACTGCTTGGTGACATATGTCCTTGGGCCAGGTGTTTGATAGAGACGATAAAACGAGAGAGAGAGAATGATAGATTGTAGATAATTAGATGATAGATGGATAATAGAATTTCAGCGGCCATCTAAACTTGAACAGAGAAAGAAAGAAAGAAAGAAAGAAAGAAAGAAAGAAAGAAAGAAAGAAAGAAAGAAAGAAAGAAAGAAAGAAAGAAAGAACAGCCATCGCTAGTCATCCCTTCTGGACAGCCTCTTCCGAGGAGGCAGCTGTCACCTCGGCCCCAGGGCCTTTTAGACCAGGATCAGAATAAGCCCATGGAAATCTAGCTGGCTTCTCACTCTCCCCGTAGTTGCTGTGGGTCGCACGCTCTCTCCCTTTGCTTTGGGTCCCTTTTAGCAAAATGGCCTTGTGGTGCCATCCAATGGGGTGGGATCCCCTCTAGAGAACAAGCATGGTGTTTCTGGTGTTGACCATGGGAAACTGATGATGGGTAGCCAGTCGGCCCTTAGGCTGCAGACATTTACTTTGTGGCACAGGTTTATTCAGCCAAGTTGGATTCCAAATGCTTTTTGAGACAATTTTAAGAGTTTAAGGGGATGGTTTTGCTTAGCAGCTGGTTGGCCGGCCAGCCGGCCGACAGGCAAAAAAGGCAACCACGGGAGACGCGGTCATAGCGGTCCTCACATAGGGTTGGAAGGGTTGTCCCATAGAAAAGGAAGCGGGCGCATTCTCTGCTGCCCCAGCAGGCAGTGCCAGAGCCAGCGGGAGCAAAGGAAGGAGAGAGGCTGGAAGGAGGGAGGAACAAGGATGAGGGCGAACGGAGCCATCCCTCCTTCGTGGGAGACCTTCAGAGGGGCAGGGTGGGTGGCTACAGAACAATTCTGATGTATGTCTGGCTGCCCTTGAATGGTAGCTGCTGGCTTGAAAGTCAGCCTGGGCCTCGTGGTTAAAGGGCCAGAAGCCACGTGGAGAGCCCCAGGCCCAGACACCGATTGGGTGCTTGGGGGCCCCTCTCCCTTTCTTTCTTTCAGCCCACCTCACTGGACTGTTGTGGATGTAAAATAAAGGAAGCAAATCTAAAAAGTAATCAAGAAATCACAGTTTATTTCTTGATTACTTGTTAGATTTGCTTCCTTTATGATCTGCAGAAGGTAAAATTCTTGTGACAATATTTTTCCAAACATCGGCCACCTCTGGACCATGCAAAAACTTTGGAGAATGGGAAAGGACAAAGAAGTGCAAAGCTGCACACACCCTCATCCAGGAAAGGGAGGGAGGGAGGGAGGGAAGGAAGGAAGGAAGGAGGGGAGTTGCCTGTTTGTTTGCTGTCTTTCTGGGCAACTTACAGCATCAGCCAGGGCAGGAGGGAAGGGGGGGGTTGTCTCACCTGGTGGAAATCCTCCCTGTTGAGCAGAATCTTAGTGTTCTCCCACCCGGGCTCCACCTGGAACATCAGGCAGAGGGAGTTGGTCACTTGGACCACCAAACTGGGGGGTTGCCGGTAGCTCCGCAGTTCCTCGATGTCCTGCACTCGCAAGGCGGACAGGGCGGCCTTGTAGTCCTGGCTCACCTGAAAAGACGGCTTTGATTCGTGATTGTTTTTCTTGAGTTCCAGTCAACATTCTCGCGGGTAGTTATTTCATTTGGTTATCTGTGTTTTTGCTTTCAAAAAGTGCTGTTACCTTTGTGATAAAGACATTTTGTTTTTGTGCATTTTGCGTTGGGGGTTTTTTCCTCCGGTAATTGGAGTTGGCCGGGTCAGCACACCTAGTGGCCCCACAGATGGGTCTTCTCCATGACCCTCAGTCCTTCCAAACCTCCCCCTTGTGGCTCCCCCTGGCTGCCAGCCTTCTCTTTCACCATCCCAGCACCAGCCAGCCGTCTCCAGAGTCCGAAAGAGGGTCGTCTGTGCCTCGAGGGAGAACTCTGTTTTGATCCGTTCCATCCCGGGTTTGTTTTTCTTGGCTGGCCACGATCCCCTTTCCTCCTCTTGCTTCTTTAAAGTCCTACATTCATTCCCATAGAAGGCCGCAGGGGAGAATTAGAGTTATCATAACATTGGACCATCTTCTCCAGGCCTCCCTTCCTGGCTGCTCCAGCAAGCACTCATCTGGCCCACAGCTTTCGACTGCTTGTCATTTGCTGTTGACATTTAACCCTAAAAGGCTCCCCATCACTTCCCCATCTTCATTGTCAATTCAAAGGTTGGTTCTTCTATCTGCCGCCCTTCGTCTGGCCTCCTATATATTTAATTTTAGTCCTGTGTTGTCCTGATGCTCGTGACTCTTGAGTGAGAAACACTTCCAGATCCTGGGCCTTTTCAGCTGCCAGGATAGTGTGTCAGTTTAGGTTTCTTCCTCCCCTTTTAAAGACCAGACTCTCCTCCTCCCAACCCAGGTTCCCCTAACCCATATCCCAAGTGTAGGCTGAAGGAAGGAGGGGAGGGTCTTGAGCCCCTCCTTTGCCAACTTTCTTGACCAGGTCCTTTACCTGACCGGAGGTTTCTCATTGGTTCCATTTTTCTGAGCACTTTCCATTCAATCAAAGCTAAACTGACACCATGAAGGAATGTAGACAAAGTCTTCCCAATCAGCATGAGGGCATTTCTTGATTATAAAGGTCCAAAGGGGTTCCTCTACTGAGAGACTGAAGATACTTGCTTGAGACTCCCTGTTTCTTAGCTCTGAAGAGAGGGCATGAGGGGGGGGGGGAGCCCAGCCCTTCACCCATGGAGAGCTACCCTGCACCCAGCGCCTGCCTCCCCACTCGGCCCGGAGGAACATCTGGGGTTGGGGAAGGGGTAAAGGAGACCCTGTCTTAGATGTAACAAACGCAAGTACACACACAAGCACCACCGCAGGGTCCCAAGCCCCAGAGCGAGCCAGCTGGAGACTGGCAGACCCACCACCGGTAGTACCTTCCTCATGGCAATCTCCTTCTTCTTCTCCAAAGTATCTCTTTTCTTGGTCAGGATGTCAATGCGCGCCTCGAACCTCCGGCACTCTATCTCCTGCTGCCTCAGCACCTCTTGTTCCCGTTCCACCTCCTTCTGGCTCTGGGCCATTTGCTGAAGAAGGCAAGGAAAGGAAAATTCACAGCCGCTCATCCTCGGAACTTTCATTTTTATCATTGCAATTCTTCCAAACCACGGTAATTTTACTTTCTCATATTCATCTATTTTGTCTGTTATAACTTTAACTTTTAATAATTTATTTTCTTTAACTCTTGAATATCTTTTGGGATGTTAATACCTAAATATTTAGAATAAATAGGGTAGAATAAGAGTTGGAAGGGACCTTAGAGGTCATCTAGTCCAACCCCCTGCCCAGGCAGGAAAACCTACATCTCTTCCAACATCTTCTTAAAAAATTCCAGTGTTGGAGCAATTCACAACTTCTGGAGGCAAGTTGTTTCACTGATTAATTGTTCCAACTGTCAGGAAATTTCTCCTTAGTTCTAAGTTACTTCTCTCCTTGATTAGTTTCCACCCATTGCTTCTTGTTCTGC
>JANHFP010009708.1:40120-51103 GCA_032468135.1 Calamaria suluensis
TGGCAGGGAAATGAGCCAAGCCAAAAAATAAATAAAAATTGGGACGTTGAGCCTTCCATCTTCAGTGGTGGGTGGGTGGGATTCCCCTGCAGAAGAGGAAGGGGCAGCATTGAAGGCTGGGTGGGTTTTCTTTGGTTGTTTTTAAAAGGTTTTATGGTTCTAAGAACCCACGTTATTCTAAAGAATAGAGCATTTTTGCAGCCCTGGTGGGTGTTTTCATAAGCCCCCCTGCCGGATACCAAAATGTTCTCCAGAGAACAATGCAAACCCTTCCTCAGCCCTGCACAGGGGGCCACAGCTGTCCAGTTACACCAATACCCCCAAAAAATCTGTCCATCAGTCTCCATCTGAAAAATCCAAGTCTTCCACCAGGTCCTCTCCTCCTCCTTCCAGCTGTTGCAACTCTGCCCGAGACAGCCGTTTCCGACGGCTCCCTTGGGGTGCAGCCCGCTCGGCTACTGGAGAAGAAAAGGGAGGAAAACGGGGGTGTCAATGCAACCACAAGGGGCTGAGGGCACACACAAAAAAGGCAGCTGTCTACTAATGGATCATCTGCAGAGGGCAGGAAGGGGGGAACGAGATGGAAATGGCGAGATGGGCAAAGCGCATGTTTAGCAATAAGCAACGCAATAAATAAACAATCTATTTCCTGCAGCTATTGTGTGTCTGATTAAAAGAACAACACAAGAGTTGTTTGACTGGATTGTTGGGTTTCTTTCTTTCCAAAACCAGCCACTATTGAGCCACAATGGATGAGGAAAGTTTGCCAAAAAGAACAAACAGACCAAACCAATCCCCAGCCCTTACAGCCCAAAGAAGAAAACATCTAATAATCTTCCTTTAGGCAGGAAAGCTGATTAGGTGACTTTGGGCCAGTTACTCTCTCTCAGTCCAACTCACTTTTAAAGGGTGGACAATGTGGGGAGAAAAAGGCAAAGGGATATATTGTGCGTGCTCACCACCTTATTTTTAAAAAAAGTAATAAAGCTGGGATATAAACAAACAAAGGCCTGTCTTACCTGCAATCACATTGTCTTCCTGCTGTGTTCATTTCTTTATCCTTCCACTGAGAAGCCCGTTGCAATCACAGGTGCTTCTGGAAAGGCATTAGGGAAGGCAGCCAGTTTAAAGGTGTATCACCCAAACCCAGTTAGTATCAGAATGAAGAACTTTCTAGTTTCCGGATCCTGCATTGCTGGCTTTACTCTTTACACAGCAATTCCTGAAGTACTTGGAAGTCCTACTTTACGTACTGTAGTTAATAAAACCCAGCTGAATGTAAGATTAGTTAAGTTACTAATTTAAAAATATCTTAAGCATAACTGAAGTTACTAGTATAACACAGTGTACTAGTCGCTTTATATATACATGCAAAGGGAACTCTCCTATATCTATTTTATACAAATCAGCCTGAAAGAGTCTACAAATACCTTCTATAGCACAGGACATTCAAATTGTGCCCTCCTGTGGCTGTTTTTGGGTACAGCAGCCTGAAAGGAAGCACTAAGGCCACCTCTAGCACCCTTTAATTGCATTCCCTTTAATTGTATTCATTTCTGTATTCAATTCATGCTTATATATATTACCTAATATGTAATTGACAAAATAAATAAACAAAATAAAAATAAGGAAGAAAACAGCTAATAATCTTCCTTTAGGCCTGAAAGCTGATTAGGTGACTTTGGGCCTGTTACTCTCTTTCTTTCTCAGTCCAACTCACTTTAAAGGGTGGAAGATTTGGGGGGAAAATAGGCGAAGGGAATATTGTACATGCTCACCACCTTATTTTTTAAAAAAGTAATAAAGCTGGGATATAAAGGAACAAAGGCCAGTCTTACCTGCAGCCACATTGTCTTCCTGCTGTGTCCATTTCTGCACAGAGAAGTCCGTTGCAATCACAGCTGCTTCTGGAAAGGTGTTAGTGAAGGCAGCCAATTTAAAGGTGTATCACCCAAACCCAGTTAGTATCAGAATGAAGAATTTATTTATTTATTTATTTATTGTTTGCATTTCTATATTGCCCCTCTCCTATGGCTGGGGCGGTTTACAGCCAATTTATAACAATTATATACAAAATTTAAAATTAATATATTATATGGCTTATTAGAATCAATTAAAATACCATTAAAACCCTTAATTTAAAACTGAAATCATCCCAGGATGGCCTGACAAAAGAGATAGGTCTTTAGCTCCCGACGGAAAGTTTTGAGGTCGGGCAGTCTACACAGAGCTGGAGGAAGTTCGTTCCAGAGGGCTGGAGCCCCCACAGAGAAGGCTCTCTTTGTCGGGGTCACCAAACGGCACATAGCGGCTGTTGGGACCCTTATCAAGCCGTCTCTATGGGACCGTACTAGTCGTTGGGAGACATTCGGCAGAAGACGGTCTTGCATAGTCCTTAAAATCCTGTTTGTGGCCATTGTTTTCAAGATCGCTGCAATGTCTATGTACAAGAAATCCAGATGTTTGAAGCCAAGGTATTATTTTGCATTCTGCACAATGAAGATGCTGAGTGGTGGGGTGGGATCTTCAAGACAAAGGCCCATCAGCTTGTATCAGGAGAGGAAACATTGCCCTGCTCACACTTGTGGAAATGTCAATACTTCAAGAGGTGCTGCAGTTTTACGGTTCATTCAAGCTCTGATATGAAATCATTGCACTTTTTAAGGATATTGACCATCTCATTTAATGGAAGGAAAGCCTTGTCTTACAGCTTGTTAACCTGTGCATGTCTAATTGACTCATCAGGATCTTTTTGCATGTGTCACTGAGCGCCGTTTTTATGCTAGTTATTTGTGTATCAGTTATACTAAGCCAACTTTTATCTTTCTGAGGTTCCTTGCCCAATAGAAACAAGGGGTTATGCTTTTCCCTAAAAGTTAATGGTTAAATGTGGGACCTTAAAAGCCTGATGTAGGTAAAGAATGCTTAATGGCCAGATACTAGTCAGATATAAACCCCAACATTCTCAGTGGGATTGTCTGCTCAGAGATGAACAGGGAAAAATAACTTTTCTGAATGGTTGGCTTACTGGAAATTTTGAATGCCTTTCTGGATGCTGTTACAAAATGGTTGTTGTGGTGGCTTTTATGAGGAGCAAAACACCCCTTTATCAGAAGGTAAACTGATGTGGTTGTCAGAACCAGTAGTGAGTTTCAATTTTTTTTACTGCCGGTTCTAAGGGCATGGCTTGGTGGGCGTGGTGTGGTGTGGTGGGCTTGGCTTGGCTTGGGTGTGGCAGGCGAAGGATGTTGATGTAAAAATAAAACAAGCCCAATTAGAGTTGCCACACAGCAGATAAGCATGCTAGACAGCAGGTGATTTCCTACATGGGCTGACTAAAGGTAGCCAAGCAGAGCATTAAGTTGCATATCACTTGTGCTAAAAGATAGTGGCTTAAATAAAGACGTGACACTGCTGTAACAAAAACTATAAATATGTATTGAAACAAAACCATAGTGACCTAACAGTTGAAAACAGAGTAAAACAGAGTATCTTACATTATCTTACAAAATGCTCCCATAACCAAGCCTTAAGTACATTAAACAAATCTTAAGTACATTAAAAACCCAATACAAACATTAATACATGCTTAGTACAATCATATACGTACTGTAATGGCGACATCAGAAAGACGTGGTGGCATAGCCAGGAGTTTGGTTATCCATATGGGGCTGGCGTGAGCCTGACTGGTCACGAGAGATGTCATGTCAGTCACAGGCAGCCCAAAGAACCAGTGACTGCTTCTCTGAATATAAACAACTCTTCCCTATACTTAACATAATTACAGGGAGTAACTCTTTCAGTCTTAAAGACACATAAACAAATCTTGATGCATTCAGCCATTGCTTAACAAAGGATTCTGCAAAATCCCCATTCCCTTCCCACTCTGGGGCCAGCCAGAGGTGGTATATGTTCATACTCTGAACTGCTCAAAATTTCTGCTACTGGTTCTCCAGAACCTGTCAGAACCTGCTGGATTTCACCCCTGCATAAGTCCCTAAAATTGGGATTGGGATCATGATATCACAGTTTGCTCTGGACACCTATGCTAAACCATGTCCCCTTCCAGTCTCACAGAAATGACATCGTTGTTGAATGTGGATACTGAATATAGGAGGCAAGGCTTTATACATACAACTATAAATGCACAATAGTTTCCATGTAGCCCAGGATCCTGCATATCAGATTCCTGTCTCAAACAGAAAACAAGACCACATAAAAGAAAGTGTTTCTCCTGTTGACAACCACTCTTTAATGCATGAATACATTAGGAAGGCTTTCCATTTTCTAATTCCTGTGGCTGACGCTTCATATTTTATCAGAGTTGGGCAGCATAGATATTTGGTTAACAATAAATAAGCTATTGATGTGCTAGGTCTAGGACAGTGATGGCTAACCTTTTTGCCATCGCGTGCCAAAAGTGGGAGGTGCCCGGGGAGGTGTTGTGTGCCTATGTGCCCACACTCATAATTCAATTTGTTCCACCCTCACTAGAAAGGCTCTGGAGCCTGAGGAGAGTGGAAAACAGGCCTTCTCAACACCCCCAGGCCCTCCAGAGGCTGGAAACAGCCTCTTTCCCAACTTCTGGTGGGTACGGAAGGCCCGAAAATCAGCTGGCCAGCTCCCACATGTGCGCTGCCCATTGATATGGCTCTGTGTGGCACCTGTGGCACCCGTGTCATAGGTTCGCCATCACTGTGCTAGGGATTGTAGCTCATCCACATCTGAACAGCTCAAGATTCCCTGCCTTGGAATCAAATGGATGTGTGTGTCCCCCCCCACCTTTGCTGCTTTTCATTTACGTTTTTAAAATTATGAAATATTTGAACCATTTTAAATGTTTAGAATTTAGCCTATCTTTCTTTGGATTATGTAATGTTGCAGTCAGAGATGGGTTCCACTTACCTTTACTACTGGTTTGCAACAGGAGCATGTGCACTTATGCACATGTGCAGATGACGTCAGAGCGTGTGGCCGGAGTCTCCCACCGGTCTTACTATTGGTTCTATAGAACCAGACCGAATCGCCACTGGTTGCAGTGCCATAAAGTTACTAGACTGACCTAGATGCAAAATCAATCTTCCTTCTGCAGCTGTGGACCAAGTTTACAGTATTGCCTAGTAAAAGTCCATATATGCTAAAACCATAATCAACGTAATCCAATATTTCAAAACAAAACATATAAAACTTCAGTATAACTCACCAAAGTCCTATTGACTGCCACAAAACATAGACTGAGTTGGGCATAAATCCCAGTGATTGGTTTCACTTATCAAAGTGGCCGTGAAGTTGCTTTGGTTTGATTTAGCATATTGGATGAACTCGACCCTGTGATTTAGAAATCTTAAGTAGGGATCCCACTTGATATGTGTTTGTTCAGCAAACTCTCTTCACATTAAGCTAAAATGTGCAAACTCAGCCACTGAACATATGGGTTTCAAGCATGTGTTTTGTGCTTGTATGGATGATATTGTTTAGGAGTGATAGTTGGATGGTTGCCAGTAAACACACAATAATCACACATTTGGATTAAACAAAATTATAGCAACATGCAGTGAATTTGTCAGCTATCCAGTTAGTTAGCCTTGTTAATGATTGACAGAGGTGGGCAGAAAAATATATAGAAAAGATACAATTATGTAAAATTTCCTGTAAAAAAAGCATCTTTCACATGTAAGAAACCAGAATATTTATGTTACTTTACAGCTGTTGTGATGAAAGTCTGCTTTGTCAAAATTAACCAATATTTTCTGCTATATCCTTTAAGATCGGGAGCTTTAGAGTGGATTTGTCTAAACATGAAAAATGGGTGCATTGATTTCTTTTTGTTTTGTTTTGCTCTGACTAGTTCAATCAGTTTCTGAAAAGCAGAAATACTACAGACATTAATTTGTCATCCTTGCTAGTTCTTAACAAATCACTAGTTACTTAAAATGTAATCTATTTTAATAGAAAAATTGATGCAGGAGTAGGAATGATGAGATCACACATTGTTCTGCAGGTGGCTGAATCTTAGAATGACAATATTCTAATCCAAAAATGCACATTAAAAGTTAAAACATGAAATGGATGTTCAACAAAGTCCTATCCATCCTTTTGGAATGATCTTCCCAAATATCTGGCTTCTTCCCTACCTGTTGAAATGCTTCTTTTCACTATGAATGAATATTGAAAGAAGATCTTCAATCTGACCTAAGCGTAATACACAAAATTATCTTCTACAATGTCCTACCTGTCAATGACTATTTCAGCTTCAACCGCAATAATAAACAAGTACACAATAGATACAAACTTAAGGTAAACTGCTGCAAACTCGATTGCAGAAAATATGACTTCATCAACAGAGTGGTCAATGCCTGGAATGTGCTACCTGACTCTGTGGTTTCATCCCCAAACCCACATAACTTTAACCGTAGACTGTCTACTGTTGACCTCACCCAATTTCTAAGAGGTCTTTAAGAGGCATGCATAAGCGCACCAATGTGCCTATCGTCCCTGTCCTACTGTCCCCATTTATTCGTATCCATTTCCTGTATTCATAATCATGTTTCTACTTATATCTGTTATAACATACATGCCTGACAAATAAATAAATAAATAAAATAAATAAATAGAATTAACTTCTCTCATTTCAACAAATGGTACTTGAAGACAAAATAAGCTCACCTCTTTCTCTTTATACTTAATACTTATTGCTAAATTGACTTCTTCCACAATTTTGTGGAAGAGAATTATTCTGGCAGTCTTTTCATGGAAGAAGCAAAATGTGTACATCTTTTTTACAATGAGTACAGGTTGCTGTGCATGCATTTGTAAGAGAGAATGTTTATGTGTCTGAGGGTGAATATATTTCCCAATAGCTTTTATATTTTATGTGCTTTTAGCCAGAAAAGCCAAATAAGAGCCAGTCCAATTTATACAGATTTTACTGTATTTATTTTGGAGTCAGTTATTTATGCAGTATAAGTGAGTTCTTTATGATGTTTCTGTTTTGAGTCCATTCATTTGTGTAAAATTCACCTTGCATACTACCACTTTGTCCTTTTAAATTAAATTCAAACATTAGGAGAAACTTCTTCACAGTTAGATGCCTTTACTATTAATTTTATGTCTTGGAGAAGCTACTACTAAGATGACAACTTCTTTCTAATAGTAAAGCCAGTGCTTGTGATCAAACAGAAGTTTCTTGGGGATGGATTAGTTCTGTGTTTTCTGAAACGTTGGTCTAAATGTCTGAAAATTTGGACTAATCAAATAGTAGAATATGGGACCTGATGAACTATAAAAAAATCCTATTATTCTGTGGTTTTACATATAACTTGTGGATCTAACTACCTGCCATCTGCTTCTGCAACTTTCTTAGTCATTTCATTTCACACACATGCCTATAAACAGTATATCATGATATATAAATCAGTCTTTAATTTGAGGCAAGATGACTTGTTGTTTTGGAATTGTCACAAAAAACCACATCCCAGCCATTTCAGTTACCACAATGACAAACTAAAATGGCCAAGATAATGGGCATAAACTACAATGCAGGTGCTTGAGTGTGACACAATATTTGCTAATTGTAGCTGCCATATGGCAAGCTTAATCAATGAATTAGTCTGGACAAATAATTACTCCCTATTTTAGAAGTCCATTAAAAAAAGATCAATGAAGTCAAGTGTCCAATTTAATGTTTCACAAATAATCATTGTATTATGAACACAGCAGAGCTGGGAGAAACAATTGTGTTAATTTTGAATGCAAATTGTGCAATATGTGACTAGATAATCATGCTATTGAGGCAGATCATATTATAGTCACAATAAGCATGCTGTTTCTGGCCTATGTGTGGCTTATGTTTAAATATGTGATTATTTTCAGTTTTGTAGTTTATTCAAGTTATAGCTATCAGCTGTTGTCTGAGAGCACTTCTTGTTTATTGAAACTGAGATTTTTGTTATCTTTTGAGGGTCAAGCCATTTCAGACCAGCCTTCAAACATTGTCTGCTGGTTCTTCTTATGTGATGGTGGGATCTGTAAATCAAACAGAACAAGAACAGAAGAGAGTTCTGTTGACGTGGTGATGCGGTGGCTCAGCAGGCTAGGACAGCTGAGCTTGTTGATTGGAAGGTTGGCAGTTCAGCAGTTCGAACCTCCTAGTGCCACATAACAGGGTGAGTTCCCGTTACTTGTTCCAGCTAATCTAGCTAGCCAATCTAGCAATTTCAAAAGCATGTAAAAATGCAAGTAGAAAAAAAAGGGACCACCTTTGGTGGGAAGGTAACAGCATTCCGTATGCCTTTGGCGTTGAGTCATGCCGGCCACATGACCACGGACACGTCTTCGGACAGCGCTGGCTCTTCGGCTTTGAAATGGAGATGAGCACCGCCCCATAGAGTCAGAAATGACTAGCACATATGTGCGAGGGAAACCTTTACATACTGTACCTGTGCATTTTGTTTTTCTTATCTAAATGTAGAAGTTTACTTTTTTCATCATTGGATTTCATTTTGTTAGATAGCACCCAATGTTCAAGTCTGTCAAGATCCTTCTGTATCTTAAGCTTATCTTCTGGAGTGTTGACTATTCCTGCTAGTTTGGTGTTCTAAAATTTTATTTGGTGTTCTATCCTCTCGTCCAAATCATTGATAAAGATTTTGAAGATTACTGGGCCTAAAACAGAGCCTTGGGGTACACCACTGCATACTTCCCTCCATGTAGATGTGGTTCCATTGAGGACTACTGCATTGAGTGTGGATGGTCAGCCACTTATGAATCCATCTGCTGGCAATGCTGTCTAACCCACATTTTTCTATTTTATCAAGTAGTAGGTTATGGTCTACTTTATCAAATGCCTTACTGAAGTCCAAGGTCCAACTTTGAGGTGTACTCAGTGCATCCTTCCATCAGTAGTTCCACCTCTTATCTTCACTGACATAACCCCCAGGTACTTTAGAATATATCCAATACCTACCTACTGGAGTGAATGATGTTTTTCCATCTTAAAGGAGCCATTGTGTGACTATTTGGAGAAGGTAAATATAAGAGGCCCTGGAGATAGGGGAGAGTCTTTCAATAGTGTGAGCATCTAAATTCTTATGGGCAAGGTTTTTAATTCACAAATTCCCAGCATGGAAATCTAATACTAATTGGGAATATACAGGGGGTGGGGAGGAAAGGGTGCCTCCTTCTATCTAGATGTAGATCATTGCATTCATGTGGCAGGTAATCTGCATGGATAACAAAGAGAGCTGATGCACTCCAATGATTTCCCCTGCCCTACAGACACACCTTTCAGACACAGAATGATCAACAGTTCATCCAAGGGAAAAAATAGATTAATTGATTCCAGGTGGAAAAGGGATGATCCCGACTGGAACTTTAAAAGATGAGTGGTAATGATTGTTTTATATATGGTTTCTCCGCTTTCAGTCTAGATTGGGAGGTTGGCTCTGCAACTGCTTTGCAAAACACATTTGTCCTTTTTTGCCAATCAAAAGCTTCAACACAGGGGGTTTTCTAGATTGAAAATCTGTTATAGACACAAGTGTCCTCCAGTCCACAACAAGTCCCTCTTATTTGCAATCTGCAGATGGAAATATTTGTGCTGAAGGGTAAAGTCTCATAGGTCTATTGGGAAATTTGGGTTCACACATTATCCAAAACCATAAAGCGGCTTGTTAGTTTATTTTGGGCATAGCCTGATATATAAACCTTTCCACCATGTTTTATACATTTAGTCCTTTTAGGCATGGAATCATACTAATCCCAAAAGCAACAATCACATAATGTTTTGGGAAAGATAAACTGACTTAACTCTGCTCTCAGCTCTGCAATGGAGATTCTGAGAATACAATCAGCATTCAAAGGAATTTGTCCTCTATAACTTTCAAAAATGTTCACAGTTCAGCACAAAGTTATGTTTATCTATATCACTGAGATTTAGATAAGCTATGCTACAGCATTTTTTGATTTTATCATTTCAGATTGCAACCTGATGCAATTATGACATTAAATAAACAGTTTAGGAATATTGTAATCAGAATCATTTGGGTCATTAAAACTATAGTAGCAATTGTTGCTCTTATTATTTCAGGTGAGACAAACCTATTTTTAAACTTTATTTTTAAACTTTATTTTTAAACTTTATTTTTATTGACACATCATTGTTGCAAGTCTGTCATTAAAGATTACTGGCAAATATATAAATATATAACATAGTTCTATATATTAGAACATAGTTATCTCCAACATAATCCCATAGATGGAATATAGACATATTTGCTTTACTATGTCTTACACCACGTCTCAAAGTCATGTTTTCTTGCTTGGCACTTGCATCGTTGTTTAGATCCACATAAATATTTTAATGTACTGGTGACAGCTTTGTGCAGACACAGATTTTCCTCCATTCCTAATGATAAAAATGCTGCACCTCTGCTAGCAAAGCCAGGTTTGAATTGGATCAAAACTATCTGTCACTTCTTAAAACATATCCAAGCACAGAGTTTGTACATTCCTAAAATGGCATGACTTTAAATAAACTTCTTGTTATATGTTATATGCAGTGGTGGGTTGCTCCTAGTTCGGACTGGTTCACATGATCCAGTAGCAGTGATGGTGTGATGTCAGCAAACCGATTCTCTACGACTGGGAGCTGGGCCCTCCCACCCACCGTGGGAAATATTATACCTTTATTTTCCCATTTTTCACCAGTTGAATCGGCTGATTGCCATGACTAAAGGTAAAGGTTTCCCCATGGTGCTCATCTCCCTTTCAAACCTGAAGAGCCAGGGCTGTCCAAAGACGTCTTCGTGATCATGTGGCCAGTAGGACTCAACGCCAAAGGCGCAAAGGCGGAACACTGTTACCTTCCCATCAAAGATAATCCCTATTTTTTCTACTTGCATTTTTCACGTGCTTTCGAAACTGCTAGGTTGGCAGAAGCTGGGACAAGTAATGGGAGCTCACCCCATTACGCGGCACTAGGGA